>OY727106.1:17331882-17584382 GCA_963402855.1 Ormia ochracea
ACTAAAAAATAAATCAAAAAAAAATTTGCTTCTGCGAGTTACTTCACAGCGTGGGAACACCGCTTCCTTCACTGTACCTTTCTGGAAAGAAATTGGAAAATATTTGGGAGTTTAAAATGGCGTTTTGCTTTTAAGGTTCAGCAATGACGAAACTGGTCGATTATCTCTTTTCTTTATATCATTTTGAAATTTTTATTAGATACAAGGATACTCGGACGAATCAATTCGTCCTCTCCGGATACTGGCAAATAAAAAAGGAATCCTTTTTAACACAGTTTATTTAGGAAAATCTAAAAAACTAATCAAATAACGCAACACTTGCAAGCTTTTTATAACTTTTAAAAATCCATCGATTTAAATCAGAATACTTTAAAGCTTTTTAGTTTTACGTTCAATCTATATCTGTAGTAATTAATTACAAAACACTTTACTTATAACGCCGAGCATTAATAAGACTTGACCAGAACTATATGTTTGGTTATTTTAACAAATTTGCAATATGGATTTCCTACCAAAAATAATGTTTTCTAATTAATATGATGTAACCAATTTTTATGGTTTCAATATTTCTCTCATGTAAAACACATTATTTTGAAAGGATTTGTGTGTAGATAATAATCTTAGTGTCACTACTAAAGGAAGAAAAGTATGAGACATAAGTGAATGGGAATATTAGTAATTGAAAAAGGACTCGAGAAAAAAAATAATTATACAAATATATTTCTTATAGTGTCCTGTAATATTTTTATATCAGTTTCTCCTACAAATCAGATACTTTAATAATTACACAAACCAAATTTTAATTTCCTTTTAAATTCTCTTTTCTTTTAAGTGAAACGCCGCTCGAAGAGTGCACATGCTGGCAGAGCAACATCCTCTTCGAATGAAAGCGATACTGAGCCGGCCACAACTCCCAGAATAGCCCAAACTAAAACATTAACATTCAATTTAAAACAGAATAGCACTATCGAATATGATAGACGTCAGTTCTTCGAACAGTCACCATATAATACAAAAGCAACAACAACAACAAGCGGTAACGTAAATGCTTGCGCCAGCCAATCCCACAACAGCGTTATGTAAGTACTGTTAAAAATACACTGAAAAAATATGCAAAGAGAAACACTAATGATATAATTACATTCAACTTTTGGTGTAGAGTACGTCCAACAGCCAGAGTAGCTGCAACATCAATGGCAACAGCTTATTCAAAATTCACTTTACAAACTGTTAGCTTGCCAAAGCCTGAATTTGCTGTGGCCATTAGTATTAATGCTACCACACCTGTAACACCAGTTAGCAATTCGTACGTAACAGCACCAGCACTGGGTGTAGGCACGCGCTCTAGAGATCATTCATCGGCTCGATATCAATTAGCGGTATCACCGGGTGGACCGCGTATGGATGCCAAGCACGCCAAGCATGTGGCAAATAGTTCAAAACGTACATTTAGTGGCAGTCGGGAGATTTCTGCAGATTCAGGTATTGCCAGCATAGACATGGCTTTGGATAGTTCCACTTCCAGTGGTACTGGATCGGGAAAACGTACAATTTCTCCTAAGCGCAGTCGTAGTCGTCCTAGAAACTTGCAGATGGTGATGAATGGTCGCCATAGATTTGAGGTAAAAGATTTGGATGACTCACTATCCAGCGAAAACAGTTCCATAGTAGAGCCTTTAGCTTTACCAAAATTGCCGGCAGAAAATCAAACAGTACCTTTGCCATTGAGTGGTTTGATACGTTCCAACACGGTTTTAAGTAGAGAATCATACGAGTTACGAAATTCAGTTGCCAAAGGAAAAGAAAGTGGCCGTAAGTATATTTTGATATTAAATATTTATATCTCCATATTTCAATTTCGAAATTTTTATAATTTCCAGCTGAAATAAAACCACAACATGCGGCCGTTACAAATTTAATCAGTCGCCAAACGTCAGAGGAAGACAGCGAATCTGTGGATGAGGAAAAACTATACTTGGACAGATCGGCTACAGAAAAAGCTTTTAAAGTATTTTAAATAAATTTTTTGTTAAATAATTTTTTTTTAATTATGTGTCTATTGGCAGGAACGCCAGTTTAAGGACATCAACACTTGCTCTAGTAAAACTTCATCTCCGGGAAGCTCTGTAATATCCTCCTGGTGCAATGCCGGTGAATCTTTAGCTGCAAATGATTTCAGCAACTTAAGCTTCAGCAGCAGTGAAGACAGTAACAAGCAAGACAATAAGTTACTTGATCAGCACAAGGATAATCAAAATAAATTATCATTAGATCTAAATGATGATGATTTGATTACTTTAAACACTGATGTACCCATTAGTACAATATGTAAGTACTACCATCTTGCATTACTATATTCGTAGTTTTCACTGAATTATCTATTTCAATTGTTAGCCACAATCTCGGAACCAGTACCCAATCAAACAAAAGATGAAATTGATAAAGTTGGAAGGATTAATTTGGCTCCAGCTGTAGTGGAAATTGAATATGCGACATTTGAACGTCCAACATCACTTTGCAATGCGAATAGTTTGAATGAAACGAAATTTGCGGAAATGGCTTTAGAGGGCAGTACTTTTCTTTTAGATGATGAAACATCGCCTACAGATAGTTTAGTGAGTAGTACAGAGTCGGAGGAAGCCGTTTGCAAGCAGAAAAAACATAGAATAAATGAGGAACTGCAAGAAAAAGATATTGATGAAATATCACCAGAATTGGATTTAGCTAGTCCTACATCGCCAGGCACGCCCACACACGCTTCACATTCCCTGTCACTATCCGATTGTGGCAATTTAATTGACGACGAAATAGCAGATCAGCCAGCTTTATTATTTAATCAAGAATCTCAGGATGGGGGAGGTGAGAGTGGTACGTCGCGTCGAGATAAAACCGATACACCAACACTCATGGAGAGTATGGGTTCAATGAGAGCTTCCATTAACAAATCGCGTAGTGCTCTACATCAGGCAATGGAGCTAAGTTTGCGCACACCCTTGTCTTTGCGCAAAGCCGTCATGGAGAGGGCAGAATCACTAGATACTCTTTCGCCTTGCGAATCCATTTGCTCGGATGATCTTATGATGGATTTTGATGTGGCCAGCAGTATGGATTCAATAGACAGGTAACTTAATTTCACACATCTTCCTTTTTCCCTTATAAAATTTCTATTTGTTATTTTTAGATCGGCGTCAATAAAGAGTCGCAGCGGTTCAGATTTAAATAACATTGACGACAATGAGTTGTTCTCTGAGTTTGATCGCAAAGGCGGCGCTGTTATGAAGGAATTGAATACCATTCTACGCAATCGCTCTCAGAAGCACAATGACAAGGACATCACGTAAGTTGTATCATTAACCGAAAATCCTTTTATAGAAATTTCTACTTTGGAAACTGTCGTTCATATCAGTTTTGCAAATGTTCAATACTCCTATATAATAATTGGATGGATGAAATACGGAAGTACCTACATGTTTAATAAAATGATTTTTATGGGCATCAGAAAGGAAACTTTTTGTGCGATTTTTTCGCAACAAGAGTTTTAGCGAGAAGTATGAATAAAAAAATCCCGGTTACAGCCCAGAAACTTTTAGGCCTTCAAGTACCCATTTAATGTGTGTAATTTTGAATAAACTAAAATTGCGCCTGCGCTCCACTAAAATTTAATTGCAGCATATTTAACAGGATTCCTTTGTAAACTGAATGCTTCCTTTGGGTTTAAGAAAAATGTACAAGAAAGTAGAAAATAAATTTTTTTCCTAAATGGGTCCAAATTAATGAATATAACTAATGGAAAAAGTATTTGAAAGCTTTTTTGCACACAATGTTAGTACAGTAAACGTTTTTTAAATCCATTAACTTTTTTTTTCTGGGGAGACCATCAAGTTTGAAATCAAGACCTAATTTATCAAATCATATTGTTATATTGTAAATGCCAGCGAATACTTCTTTTCAGCGAAGTATCATAATTTGGGGGGAATTCATACAACCGTAAAAGTACCGCTCATCACACAAAAATATATATATGTTTTTTTTCTAAATGGGTCCAAATTAATTCACCCTTGAACATATAACTCCTGAAGTAAAGATACACTTTGAAAGTAATGATACTCCAGAATGTACATTAACGAGCTTTGTTTATAACGTGATTGGTTTATAACATATATTGTTTAAAAGGTACTTTTTTTATTCCGTACTTTCTTTGTAACGTATTTTGTTTGTAACCTACTTCGTTAAAACGTCCTTTTTTTTAAACGTACTTTCTTTAGAAAGTACTTTTTTTAAAACGTATTTTGTTTAAAACGTACTTTGTTTGTAACCTACTTCGTGTAAACGCCCTTTTTTTAAAAAGTACTTTTTTTACAACGTACTTTTTTTGAAAACGTACTTTGTTTATAACGTACTTTGTTTGTAACCTACTTCGTTTAAACGCCCTTTTTTTAAAACATACTTTCTTTACAAAGTACTTTTTTTAAAACGCATTTTGTTTATAACGTACTTTTTTTAAAACGTATTTTGTTTATAACGTATTTTGCTTGTAACGTACTTAGTTTATAACGTTTCTTGCTTAAAACCTACTTTACTTATAACGTACTTTGTTTCTAAAGTACCTCGTTTGTAACCTACTTTATTTCTATAACGTATTTTGTTTGTAACCTACTTCGTGTAAACTTCCATTTTTCAAAACGTACTTTCTTTACAACGTACTTTTTTTAAGACGTACTTTCTTTCTAACGTAACTAGTTTGTAACCTAATTTTTTTCTATAATGTACTTTGCTTGTAACATACTTCGTTTAAACGTCCTTTTTTTAAAACGTATTTTCTTTACAAAGTACTTTGTTTAAAACGTACTTTTGTTTAAAACGTACTTTTGTTAAAACGTACTTTGTTAATAACCTACTTTGTTTAAAACGTACTATTTTAGTATATGAGATTCCAAGTGTTGAACATCAAATAATAATATCTATAAAAATCTTATAATTTAGAATCCAGAATTTCCCAAACTTTTTAAAGTCCTACAAAAATAATATAATTTATTATTAATTTTTATTTATTATTATTTATTGAAAATTAGGAAATTAACCAAAAAAATGTTTCCATTGTTTCTGATATGCAGTAGCAATTCCAGTTCGAAAGGCCACAGGAAATTTAAATACAATAAAGAAAATGCAATCAACTGCATGTGCACTTGCAATTGAGTGAAAAGATCTTAAAATTTAGTGAATTGGTGAAAGGAGTTAGAAGACTTTCAGATAATAATTTACCAATTGCACACATTTCTGGCACTTTAAAGTGCCTTTCTAAAAGGCTTTTGTAGACACTTGCGCAAATTTGTGTAGACGACTAACCAAGTAACATGCAAGTGCATGCTGCACGAGTACAAACATTTATATTTAAAACATTAACTTGTTCGGCAATTGACTGCCTGCCATTAAATAGATAAGAAAAAGCGAGCGAATAATAAATTTCGCGTACGAAGGCATTGCTAAAATTAAAAAGCAGATAAATTTTCTTAAATAAATTTCCTAATTTGACCGTTCCATGTTGCAAAATTATTTTTTGTTGTGTTAGAAAAATGAATTTGCTATCTGGCTGAAAGGGGGAAAAGGATAAGTCATTTTTTATTTTAGCTGCTAAAAAGTATAGAATTTAAAATTTTTAAATTTAAATTTAATGTGAATTTTATTTTAAAAATATTAGTTTCTGGGAAACCAAAAACGAAAAAAAAAATAATTCTTATCATATAAAATAATTTTGTAAAATGATGTTTTATTTTTTTTTAAATTAAACATAAATTTTATTCGAAAAAATAGTAATAATTCCAGAAAAAAAAATTATTTATTTACCAAATATTACAAATATATGAAATATATAATTGCAATATGTATAGAAGCAGTGGCTACTGAGGCCTTTGGCTTCTGGCTCCCCGGGGAATTAAATCCCTGACACCTGCGTAACAGGCGGGTATACTAACCATTATACCATCAAGGGGCCTTAAAAAAAAAATAATAATTCTTATTATGTTTTAGTAATTCTCATTTGGTTTGTATTAATGTGACAAAAACATTATTTATTGTCTTTTTTTTAAATTGAATATACACTTTACTCAAAAAAATATTATTAATTCCAACAAAAAAAAAAACAAATTTTATATTGCTAATTCTTCTTGTGTCTGTAATTCTCATTTGGTTCGTATTAATGTGACGAAAACATGATTTGTTTCTTTTTTATAGTAAAAACGAACTAAATTTATCAGAGCGAGAGAGAGAGAGAGGGGGAGAGACTGAGAATTTTTCATGACTAATTTTTAAAAAGTTTTTGAATTTTGCGCAATATTATTTACAAAGTGAATTTAATAAAAGTTCGCCATTTAATTTATATTTATTTGCCAGTTATGTGAAATTTGCTAAACTTGTTTAGAAACAGAAAGATGAGCTCGAGATTGGCTTTAATTTTGCGTTTTATTTCTTATTTCAAATTTAAATTAAATAATGCGAGAAATAATTTATTTATTCAGTATTACGATTGCTGAATTTTTCAAGTAAATCAATTCTTAACGAACTTAAGCCAAAATGATTAAAATATTATTTTAAAAGCATTCGTTTCGTTTAAGAAAATGCAAATAAAAAGTTTAATTGTTGAATTGAATTAATTCACATAATTTTCTAGCCATCCTCGTATACACAATTAGCCGGCCGGCTGCCAGTCTGGGTGGTTGAATCTATATTTGCTGTACTTACGCGAATTTGCTTGTATTCTCTTCCTTTTATTTTCCTTTTTTTTTGCTTGATTTCGTTTCCACTGTATAAATTGCATTCAGATGCAGTTTATTTCCAGCAGAAAA
Organism: Ormia ochracea; assembly: GCA_963402855.1. Classification (NCBI taxonomy): domain Eukaryota; kingdom Metazoa; phylum Arthropoda; class Insecta; order Diptera; family Tachinidae; genus Ormia; species Ormia ochracea. Next base: position 17,338,725 of record OY727106.1, read on the forward strand.
AAATAATTCCAATTTTAAACTAAAATTTGTCTTTCTGCTTTAGTTGTAAAACTAAAAGCATTTTATGGCAGTCGGCAGTAAATGCTTTTTTATTAACATAAAAGTAAACAGTCGTTGATTGCCTTCTCTGATTTATATTTTGGAAATTTTTTTTGCCATAAAATCAGCAAATTTTTTCCAGTGAAAGGTCACTGGTTGTACGTGTTTAGTCTGTATCTTTGGTAACCCAGAGTATTATTTTCCTTTCCACTTGCTTGTTTAAAGGCAAAGTTTTTCTTTCAACAAAGTTTCAATTTATATTTTTATTATTATTTTTTTTTTTTGTTTATGGTCTTGTTATAATTGATGGCTTTTTTATTTCTGCTTTCTTTGTAAAGGAATTTTCACTGTCATTTCGAATCTTCTCTTCTTTTTCTTTGGCTGTGAAATTTTTTATGTTTTTATATTTAATTGTGTGTGTGGGAAGTTCCGTAAAGTAATTGTGAGAATTTGTATAGGAGGTTACAGAGTGGAATGACATGGAAATTTATATATTTTATACATTTCATTGTGAACTCAAAATAATATTTTGGTAAAAGTAAATTTCGATTGTTTCTATTCCGAAGGGAATTATAATGATGATATAAATCTTCGTTAAAGTTGTTTTATGTTTTTTCATTAAATTAATTGATCACACATCATTAAAACTCTTATCTAAAGTTGTTTTACACGACGCATATTTAAAACATGGTTTCGATTTCTAGTTTCTCTAAACTTTAAGTTTTCTCTAAAGCCTTTTTATGATATTTAAGGTTGTTTTATATTTTCTTTGTTTTTTTTGGGGAAAATTTTTGAAAAAAAAAAAAATTAATTAAATTTCCAAGCTGAACCTGATTTAAAAACGGGAATTTTAATGGTCAGTCAAAGAAGTTGTTTGGAAACAATAAAAATAAATTTTAAAAGCGTGCTACACACGCTACAAAATTAGTAGTCAACTTTATACCTGCGACATAAATTTTTCTCATTAAAAATTTATTTATCTATTACGGCTCTCGGCTTTTAAATTGAGACTTTCTGAATAATAAGATAACCCCTTTTAAAAAACAATAGAAATGTTAAAAAAAAAAATTAAAATAAAAATGGTGTTTAATTTTTAAAACAGTTAAAATTCATTTCCCATTGAATGTTAAAAATGTTATAATATTAAAAATTATGTTCAATTATTGATGTTAATCATGTCTTAAGCTTATCATGTAACAAGTCATGATAAATTCTCCATAAGGTAAATAAAATAAAAGAAATAAATAAAAAAAAAATAAATAATGTTTTTGTTACAGTAATACAAACCAAATGAGAATTACAGAAGTATAATAGCAGGCTTGCGGAAATTTAATTGGTTAATTGGTTTCCTTTTTCGGCTTTCCCTGGAATTATTTTTTTTTTCTTTTTCAAATAAAATTCACATTAAATTTAAATTTAAAAAATGAAAATTCAACATTGTTTAGCAGCTGCAAAAAAAAAAATGATTTATCCTTTTCCACCTTCTGACAGAGACCAAATTCTTTTTTCTAATGCAATAAAGAATAAATTTTTGATTGGGATAATTTTTATTATAACTTTTTTTTTATCAATTTAGAGAATTTATTTAGAAAAATCCATCTGCTTACAAGAAACATTTTATTTTCCATGTTTTGAAGTCCTTTTAATTTTAGCAATGCCTTCGTATGCGAAATTTATTATTCGCTTGCTTTTTCTAAACTGTTTAATGGCAGGCGGGCAAATGGCAAATAAACTAGCAATTAACTCATATCCTTTTCAAAAATAATATTTTCCATGCTCACATATAGAAAGAGGGTTCTTCCAAATACAATTTAATAGGAATGTTCTCGCCTTCGAATAAAGAACAAAAATTTTTTTGCATACATTCGAAGGAGTGCTTTTAGCGGCACGATTACGACTATTTCTAATCATTATTAACTTTAAATTTATTTTTTATTTAAATCTGTAATTAAAATAACAAGTTCATGACGACTATTACTTCATCTCCCTCCTTATCGGTACCTTCAAAGATAATCCTGACTAAGCTAAATCAATTCAGCTTTTTCAACGAACCCATTAATCAATAATTCAGAGCTTTTTCTTCTTTCATTTTCGTTAACAATTTCCTGACAAATTACACTACCAAATCAAATAAAAAGTTCAATTAATATTGAATTATTATTTCAATTTTATATTTAAATGATTAGCCTGATGGCAGTTGTATTGGCTAATCACCCTGTAAAATACTCCAAATCATTAGCTGGATGTTTCCGTATTCAGTTTGGTTTTTTATACTAAATCAACAGTATAAACAATCATCCAAAGCTTGCAATAACAACAAAAGTATTTACGTCGTCTTCAATCCACTATTCTAAAGGATTAGGATCTTTTTCTCAGAGACCTATCCATTAAATCTGCATTGCTTAGCAGATCCACTATAAGTGCACCATGATCTCGCTTAAAACAGAAACATTTATGCACATACCTACGAGTATTTATTTTTTTGTACATTAGGGGTGTTCATTTTTCATAAAAGTTTTCGTAGTTGTATTAAACATATTTGCATTTTAAATTAAAAAAAAAAAACATTAACGAGTATAAATCAGATATCGAGTGGAAATTCCTATATCTTTTTCTAAAGTCTTGGTTGAAAGTAATTAATAAAATAAATCTTGTCAATGACTCATAAAAGAGAAATTTATTTTTAGCTTAACCTTTTCAGATCCTTTCGATTAGAGTCCTTTTGTTAACAAAAGTTTTTGTTAATTTTTGTTAATTTTAATATATTCTGTTTCCATTGTTAATTCTAGTTATAAGTTAATTCCGGAAATTAATTAATTGTTTTCACTTTGGACCTGGTTTTTTATTAATCCTAAAATATGCTTTTAAAAAGCCGGTTGGGAATCCCCAAAACTCGATATAAATCATTGAAATTATTTACCGATTGTTGTTGGCTGGTTTAAGGAAAAATATCAGGTAGAAATAATGTTGCCTGGGTTTGTTACAAAAGATTTATTTTTATAAAATTTTTATTGTCATGCAGTAACGTCTGGACTGATGGCATTTATATATACTCGTAAGCCGTATGTAAGTGTCTTCAGTTTTTCCTATTAGTAGGATTATCATTTTACCAAAGATCTGTTTAGCAAAGTACTAAATAAAAGTACTAAATAAAATTACTAAATAGAAGTAGTAAATAAAAGTACTAAATAAAAGTACTAAATAAAAGTACTGAATAAAAGTACTAAATAGAAGTACTAAATAAAAGTATTAAAAAAATTACTAAATAGAAGTACTAAATAGAAGTACTAAATAAAAGTACTAAATAAAAGTACTAAATAAAAGTACTAAATAAAAGTACTAAATAAAAGTACTAAATAGAAGTACTAAATAAAAGTATTAAATAAAAGTACTAAATAGAAGTACCAAATAAAAGTACTAAATAAAAGTACTAAATAAAAGTACTAAATAAAATTACAAAATAAAAGTACTAAATAAAAGTACTAAATAGAAGTACCAAATAAAAGTACTAAATAAAAGTACTAATTGAAAGTACTAAATAAAAGTACTAAATAAAAGTACTAAATTGAAAAATGCATACTTTTTTTATTCTCTATTTTATAGAGAACCGGTAACCAGACACTCACTTTTTAAAATCGCTTTAAATCGCTTTAGATTTTCAAACAAGATATATTTTTTCCCCAACATATTTAGAATAAAATGCATTGCCTTTTCTACGCTGCGCATAAATAATATTTCCCACGTCTGTAAAAAAAATTATGAAGGCAACTTTCTTTCAAAAATAAGTCGCCTTAATGCATTCCACCACTTTGTACGTGCCACTTTTCGTTTTGGTTGATATTGTTAGCGGATAGCAGTTGCACATACTCGTACTTGCAGAAAATGTGCCGTTAAAATTGTTTTACCGCAACATCGTAAAGTATGTGAGTTCATGTGGTTGTCATGGTTCAGACAACAAACAATCAGATATAGACGTTTACTGTAAGGAAAGCTTTTGCACTACGGAATTTTTTTTTTTTTTTGTTTGTGCTTTGCAAGAATGTGCAAACTTTCCAACTAACTCGAAGTAAGAAGTAGACATTCTGCCACAGCAAGAGAAGAATATTGTATTATGCTCTCGTACATAAATGCATTTGTAACTAATAAGTATATTAAATACATGCAGAAATACGAATTTTCTAACCCTTTAAGGACTACAGAAGAACAATTTTTGAAACGCATCATTCCTTAAGATAAATATGTTTATTAAAATTTTACAATATTGCGAATATTTTGCATAATTAATTTTTAATTTTGAATCCAACTAAACGATTCAAGTAAAAAGTTTGTGTACTTAAAATCTCTGCCTTGGCTGTTAAGGATTCTACAGAAGGTTGTAAAACAAACACAATCGCACTCAGAGCTTATAATTTTTTTTTTTAATTTCTGGTAAAAGAATATACAATATGTGAGTGATGAGTCGCTGCCCATCTCTGATACACCCCCAAGGAAGTGTCCTCATCTCTCAAATATTAGTCTATTAGCTAATTCCAATATCTGTCACACAAGTATTATCTACTGCGAGCTATTAAAAACAATGAGCATGAGGAAAGGATAGCATTACAAATTTTAAGTTTCCTATTGGCCTTTTCAGTTTGACATTTAGGTAAATGGCTTAAGAGATGTTTCTCAGGAAATGTTGGACCATCCTTTTTACCAAAAAATAAAACTCTTTCGTATTCCTACTAGGAACTGTGAGTTAGATACGCTAAATTATTCATACATTCTCATACAAACACAAAGAAAATAGAGCTCACCGAACTGTGATAGAGTGAGTAGAGAGAGAGAGAGAGAGAGAGTGGGAAGAGAACAAGCGCAGGCCGAAAGATCTTTTGTCATTTTCCTCTTGCTCTACCATATTGCATGATAAAAACGGCACACTAATTGTAATGTTAGTGTCAATGTGAAAACCGGCCCAGTAATTGTGGATTGCAAACCAATCCACAGATCTGATTTTTCATAGACACTATTTCGCTTAGTCACTCTAATAAAAGATAGCTGCCAGCTTAAGTGCCAGATTTCGATTTAATTATTTTAATTAAACAATTTTCCTCTCTAATAAATTTCAAGTAAAGCGATTTTAATGCGACTTGTTAGATATTTTCGATCCATAAAGTAGAACAAAGCTTAAACAGGACTTTAAAGTTTATACATTTCCGTTTATGTATAGCTAGGAAGGTCTGGCAGCATTAGCAAGCAGTGGCATATTATATATGAACTCCGTAAGAACTCTCAGTAAATAATTACCAAAAATTAAAAAAAAACCCAAAACAATGAGGAACTCAAAAGAATTATTGTTAAAATAAAGTTTTGAGGGCATTTCAAGTCTCATATAGTTTGTAGCCGCCATAGTCCTTATACTTTGGCTTTCTAAGTAATATCGCTTCCTGTAAATTTGTCAATTTCTTTTACACAACAAATAAATTTTTTCCCCAAATATTCCATGTATTCACTTTATTTAAGCTAGTGGAACACTGTTTACTATTCCTGTCATCCTTACAGTTCTTGCAAAAGCCTTTTTAAGCTTAAAATTGCCAAATAATTAAATGGAACAAATAAGGAAAACCTTGCCACATGGGTTAATCTCGATCAAAGCGATATTTTTCGACTTGAAGGTTTATTTTTTATTTTAAACTTTTTTTGTATGCACAACAAATGAGAATGTACAAACAGTTTTATACACACTCGCACACATTTCTGCCATTTATCTTTTCCTTTCTGTGAACTCAAGCTTCAACTTGTTTGTTTGGCTTGGAACGTCTCCATGTATTGTAAAATGTTTTGTAAACATACGTTGCACGTACATTTGAAGTATAAATGCCGCATTCTTTTCGTCATGGCAACATTTTTTTACTGTTGTTTGTTGCAAGGATTTGTATTTTGTCGTGTCGTTAGCAACAACATTCATTAAGATGTTTGGTAGAGGCAGGAAGAAAAAAAAAAAAAAACAAAACAAAACAAATTAAAGAGGAAAAAATATGACTACGACGACCAAGGAAAACATTGATCGCTCCGCTCCCTCTTGCAGTGTTTTATTGTGTGCTTTGCTGCTGCTTTTGGGGAAAAAAGGTAAACAATTATTTTTCATTGTCTGTTGGTTTCTCAAACTCAACTGTGAACCTGTTTCAAATTTATGTCGGTCTTTTACTTGTTTTTTTTTTTTATTTAATTTCTATTTGTTTTGTGAGCTGTTGGTATTTTGTTGATTTTTTTCTCGCGAACACTATTGAATATCGGCAGCAAAAAACAACTGAAAACTACACTACTTTAATGACTGATACCTGCATTTCTACCTGCTTCATTCTTTAACCAAATGGAATTAAGCGAGTTGTATTTGTTTAGAGGGAATTCATTGGAACTGAAACATGCTTTCAGTTAAGAGAGTATCAGTGAATTCAGTGAGAGCGTTAATCTCGTTTCATCGTTAGTCTTTTAAGAGCAAAACCATTTTATTGCATTACGATACTATTTTTTTAACTTAACAAATCTAGCAACATTGATGCATGATTAGTGTGTTTGCAACCCCCAAAGCCGACTTTGAAGCTCATACGTTATATACTTTCAAATCAAGTTCAAATTGCAATTGGCATTAAGTAAAATTTTGCGAACTTTAACATGATTTTTAATTCGTATTTTCTCTCTAGATATTTTCGCTATATATCTAGCTAATCAGAGCAGAGCGATAAATGTATTTGAATTTATTTATTTGATTTGACAGAAAAAATGGGAAACATATTTTATTTGTCTCTACGAGTACAGTGTACACTGTAACCTATTTGAAAGATTACAAATAAATTTCAAATAAGCTCGAAAAGAAAGGCTTTCAAGCGTATTAGAAAGGATCCCCACTGACAGACGAATAAACGTCATCTAAATTTTATTGCTTTGCATGACAGGAAAGGCAACAATTTTAAAGCTGCACAATTGGAATCTTCACATTATGATTCCAATAATTTTGATTCAGATTTCCCTAAGAGTATCTTAATATCTTAGATTATAATCAGACTTCTAAGGACCTCAGAATTTTGCAGAATAAAATAATTTGTTAGATCCTTGGTGGTATCAAGGCGCAATCTAACAAATTATTTATTTTCTACTAAGTTTAGCAATATTTGGTAAAGGATGGCGGATTTTGCAAAATAAAATAAAAGCAATTATCCTTTATTCGGCAGAGATTGTATTGTTGGTATCAAAGAAACATTTTTTATTTACCAACCGCCATACCTATCGCATTCGACGGAAGTAGCTGGAATTGTGTTAATGTCGCAACTCAAAACATCAGTCTGTTCATTTGAGTTCATTAGTTAGCCAGGAACAGCTGATGAAACTTTATCGAAAATTTTCTAGAAATACAGTGTAAACAAAAATGTCACAAATTTATTATATTTAGTCTCTTTACACGATATTCTCTAACACAAATGGTGTATGTGAGATTAATTCCTTCCCTTCTAACAATTTAATGTTATTTAAACTCTTTCTAAACCCCATTATCAATATATTTATGGAGAATTAAAAAAAAATCTTGTTTTCACACCTTCAAATAATTGATTGATTAATTTTCTTGATATTATTAAATCATTATTAAATCTTGAGTTTTAATCGGATTGTAATACACCGCAATATGTTGGCATTGAAACAAATATGTGAATCCATGCAACCTTCAACGATAATGCAAGAAAAATGTTTTGTTTACAAGTTATAGCAAAATCGATTTGCCATTGATGACTTGTCCAGCCCTGAACTCTAATGATTATTTTTTTTTGAATTATTATAAAAACTTGCAAAGAGATTTTCTTGCATCAAAATATTTATTTACGCCGTTTGTTAGCAATTTTTATTTTCCTCACAAGTCGTTCATTAAGTTGGTAAAAATTTTTTAACTTAATTTGAAGTTAATTAAATTAATTTGTATGTAAGTCTGTTATGAAATATTGAAAGTAATCAGTAGCTTAAGAGAGCAATCACTTTAGTCTTATAATTGAAACTATTTTTTCCTCCATCTGTCATCATAATTGTTTACTGGGTTTTATGTAATTCTGCTCGCAGTGGAGTTTCAGTTTTCATTTTGTTCCGGCACATATTGATTAACTGATGAAAATTCACTGCCAGTAGTTTTAAAACAGAACTGCCGGTGTAAAAACGTGCCTTTAACGTATAGAGTCAAAGCCCGCTAAAATTGTTTGCGTTTATTAAAAACGTGTTTTATTTTATCAGCATTATACGATATGAATATGGAAAATTGAAATTTAATTTAATAATTAATATTGAAAAATGTTAGTATTTTAATAAAAACGAAATGAAATACAAAATTTTTATGAAAAAAAAAATTTATAATTTTATGGCAAAAGGAAATATTTCAAACAAAAAAAATAAATAAATTAAAACAAATGCAATATTTTGCTAAAAAAAAGAACAGTTTTTTAGATGAAAGTATTATATTAGAATAAGTACAGGAAAATGCTTTTCACCGGTAGTGGTTGAGTTACGCATCGCTTCATATATAGTGAAAATGGCAAGTGACAATGTGATGTGTGAAATTACAATGAAACACTGAAGCACTGCATACCACATATCATCCACAAATTAGTTTAAATTTAAATAATATTAATACTTGTTACTTTTACAAATTGTTTTTACCTTTTTAAGAACATTTAAATCGTAGAACTAATTCAGTATAATCGAAATTTCACAACGATTCTTTTACAAAAATTATTTTTTTCAAAGAAGATCAATAGTATGAATAAATATTTTTATTCCCAAAAGTTTTCTTTCTAAATATTTAATACAGATAAAATTAACTTTTGTGGTCTTGTTCTGAAGGCCAATTTTAAAATGCTTTTTTTTTCTTCCAAAACTAATTTAAAGTTTATATACTCTTTTTTCAAAAAATCCAATCAATGCGAATGTCAGATAAAAATTAATTTCAAGTTTATTACAAGAATAAATTTTATAACGATATTTGCTAAAAATTTTTGCTCGGATAACAAATAATTTTGCTAAAAAAAAAATAAAACAAATAGAACCAATCAAAGGAAAAATTTTAAACTTGTATTTGTGAAAAGGATAAAAAAAAATAAAAGTAATAAAGATGTGAAAATGTAAACCATTTTCAAAATGAAATCGTGAAGGAAAGGAAAGACATGCATATTAATAGGAAGAAAACATGAAACTGCTGTTCTGTACGTTCTGTAGGTCAAGGACACATCGATTTTCATGCAACTAAATTCCTCTACGCCCTTATGGGTACACCTTCTAGTTAAGTTGGAATAATTTGAACCACAATCGGTTTGCACGAATATGTGATTTTGGCACAGCCTTAGCATAACACTAGAAATATTTACATGTAGAGGTCTTTCATTTAGCCAATAAAAATGATAGAAATCATTGCAACACTTTGGCAATTTTTCCCCCTCAGAAGCTCATTTGTAACTTTTAGGTGTTTTCTATGTTGTTGGCTTTCATAACACTTGCAACGGCAGCAACTATTTACCAGAAACACTTTAACAAAAGCAACAAAAAACAGACATTTGAGGATTAAACTTGTTCTGCATCTATGAGCGCATGCGCAATATAGCCAACCATCCATCGTGTATCGTTTTACATTTAATTTGCATATTTTTTTTATTTTATTTTTATTTTTTTTTTTTTTTGTTTTTTTTTTTTTTTGCCTTTTTTATATTGTTTTTAATGCCAGTGAGCAGACCTGCATGTAAGAAAAATTAAAAACTTAGTTGCTACATTTCTTTTGTTTTATAAGTAAGCAAAAATATACTCGTACACATGAAACACAAATTATTTTTAAAAAGAAGTTGCAACCGATTGGTTAAATAAGTAGTTACAGTGGGTAGCAAAATGACTCAAAAAGCCAACTACTCGCAAACTAGCTTTGAAGAATAAAAGACGATAATGTTTTCAAGGATTTGAACTTTTTCAAACTTCAGACGTATGTTGCGTGGTAAAACCTTATTTCGTAATATGCATCCTTCAAGGCTTAAATACATTAATCATTAAAATATTTAATTTGGCGGATATGTTTTTTGGTAAACATGCAAGCAGTGAAAAATATCTGTTTTTTATTTCCTACACTTGGGCGCATACTACACTACTCCCCTCTGAAAATGTCCAATATCGTGGTGTCTTTATTTTTAATAAGAGTGAGTGATTTAATAATATTGAGGAATATGTTTCCTTGTTAATTTTTGTCAAGAAATTATCTTATTTTTTTGCTCACGTATTAAAAGAATGAAGCCATTGTATTCTAAAGGAAAATTTAATTAAAAAGAAGCAGCATTTCCTCTGCTGCCAAAAAAAATTCTTCTGGTCAAAAACCTTCTGGCTAAGATAAATAATGACTAGCCCAACCTCTATACAAAAATGTGTATGAACAAAATGTTAATCCTTTCTAATTTCCTTTCAAATTTCCTTTTCGAATTTACTAAATTTTTTTTATCTTAGAAATCTTTCTTAATAAGTAAGACAACAAATTTTGAAATCCATGTAACCACTTACCTCACTTTTGATAATAATTTATATCAAATTATAGTGATTTCAGATAATATTGAATCGCTGTATAAAATGAAAATTAATAGTTTTTTTTTATTAATTAAACATGATTCTTGTTTGTTTACGATTCTGCTTAATTTAGTCCTGCCGACTAATTTGCAAAATTAACTAACAATTTTTGGAAATTTTTTTATAACTCCTTTTCCGAAAAGGAAATATATAAAATAATTAACGAATTATTATTAATTAATATTATTTAGCAAATTTTTCTAATTTTTTTTTTACTATAAAAAAATCCAAATTGCATCCCAGAGTTTTTTGATATGCTCACAGAAAATTAATTTTATGTCAATGAATTATGGCTCAATTTTACACCATTTCCATTTGATGTACATACAAAAGAGCGTGCATAGTATTTCTAGGTGACAAACCAGGTCATAAAAGCATGATCAAGCAAATCATGACAACAAAAAAAAAAAAATGCCTTCATTACCCTGGACAATGAATTACCTCAATTTGATGAGAGTCACTGAAAGCTTCCAAGTTTCATAACTTCTATGATAACAAAAAACGTTTGGTATTTATGAGAACTTAGAACAGGCTTGAAGGATTTCTTCAGCGTTATATTAATGAATGGATTTGGAATTATTTCATTTGCATTTAACTAATTTCTTATAATATTTAAAACTTCCTTTTCAACTATTCTTATTAAAAGGTAAAGGTGCTCTTCATAATCATCTGGCGATAAATTTTTTATTTTTCCAACTCCCTTTTAAATTTTCAACTGAATTGTGAGGGGTTTTAAATTAGTTCTTACAGGTAATAAGTGACCTGCTTGATCAGTTGGATTTGTGAAATTTTGCAGTAGAGCGCTTTACAGAACTGCTTATTCAGCAAAGTCTTCCAGCAAACTATTAAGTGTTCATCAGCATTTCATTTCAAACAATGCAACAGAGCATAATAATACATTTACAACTTATTTTCATCATAACAAGTACTTGCTCTTCAAAATTGTTGGTCGTACTTGTTGTTCCAACATATCTTACGAGTTGTACGACTTGCCGACAATTAATACATACATATTTAATTGAATACCCTACACAGTATTATGCAAGTCTGTGATATCCACATTCAGGTCAATATGTGCTCAACGTTCCGCTTATCCGCTATTGCTATTGTTGTTGTTGTTTAGTACAAAATAAACGAGAAGTAATAGTTTCCGTTTGTTCCTTATATTGAAATGAATACCAAAACTTCATACAATATGAGTGCAGATTGTTGGAATGCCAAGAAGCAGGAAATACGATACACTTTTGCACCACTTTAGCAGTAATTCAATAGTTTATGATAATTTTCAAATTTATTTTATTTTAGTTTCGGTTGTAGTTCTTTGTTTTAAAAAGTGTGTCATGAGGAGGTATTCTTCTCTCTGTTTGTTACCGGTCTTACAATTAAAATTTTTTCCATTTTTGCCATTTCGCATTTGCATAAAACTTTATTTTTTTGTTACAAAGACGAGTACGAGTATTATGTTTTCCTTGTTGTATGTCTATTGTTTTTGCTGCACAGTCTATTCGTTCTTACAGTGTGAGAATTAAGTATTTTCCCTTCACTTTTTACTGAAAAGCCAAATACGATCTGCAGGTAGTATTTTTTATTGGAAACAAATCATGGCTGAAAATGAATGCAGTTTATGAGAATTTATATAAGTTTTATGGTGTGTTTGTTGAGTCATGATTATGTGTTGTATGATCAAGACCTCCGCAGTTGTTAATCCATATAAAAAGAAAAGCGACATTTAATGCCGAACCTTTAACCAGTTTAGTCTTTTTATTAAACAAATTAAGCTTTGTGTCATAAATTAGTTGCTTTATGTAATCAAAAAGGTAAAGAAGCATATAAAAGTGCACACATGCGCACATGGATGCATGTGTTAAATAGTAAAACAATTTCTTGCCTAATCTGAGAAAATTACAGAAAATCTAATTTTGAAAATCTATTTTAACTCTCATTGTTATACCAAATATATCACTTTGACTCCATGTGTGGCCGGTATTATGTGTACCATTAAATTTTCCAATTTACCAGGTAGCCAGTGATCTTTTCCACCAGGGTAAATACAAAAAAGGTAACACCACGTATTTGCATACGCTTTTCTTAAAAGGTTCAACGCCTGCACTGGCATCAGCGGGGGCATAGAAATGTATGTCTTTGTCTCTTTCGAATTAATTTAATTTCAAATTATGGTATCACAAAAATTTAATTATATAGTCGTAAGATTTGAATCATTATAAAGATAAAATAAAAAGCAGATAAGAAAATTGTTTTACGAAACGACAGTATGAATTTGTTTAACAACAGAGATGGAAAAGCGTGTTTTTTAACTGCATTACAAGCAGTTTTGAAAGGTAGCTTTGTAAGCCACAAAATATTAATGCCAATTTCTTTAAGGGCAGTCCTTTTAGACAGACCATAAAGCCATAAATTGGGATATAAAATCATAAAGTTCTATATAAACTTTTTAAAATCTGTAAATTTAAAAAAAACAGATCTCCAACATCAGTTATATCATTAACATTACAAGCTCCATATTACGTATTTTCAGCCAATATCTTTTAGAACAGAGAGAAATATTTTTAACTTGCCATCTTTCAAATTGAGAATCCATTTTTAGTAAAACAAAAATAATAATAAAAACAATTTTAATAACAAAAAATTATAAAACGAATTTGGTAAACTTTCTTTGCAAAGGACTAAAAGAAACGAGTTAGTGTCCTGCTATGTACTAGTATTTATTAGTCTGCGGGGTATTTGATTTTTACCATGATTATATCGTATTTACTTCCTCTAGAGGAAAAAAGTTACAGGATTCTAAAATATACTGAGACTGGAGAACCATATAAAGCTGCAGGCAAGTCTTAGACCACGAAAGAGGGTAATTTTAATAAAAATTTTGAAATTCTGGCTTTACAATCCCCTCCACTGAATAAAAAATTTGGAAAAAAATATTTTCATGAAGTTCAGTAGCAGATGGTTTTCGATATATTGCAAAAGGTTGATGTCGATTAAGCCTACGTTTCATGATAACATCGATTACAACAGAACGCTAGAGAATGCATTATTTTTGAGGGCCGCAAATCTATGGGAAATTATCGAACAGATTTAAAACTGCTTTTTAAGAAATCGACTGTGAAACGAAAGTATAATGAATTTAAAAAAAATTTGTTTTTCAAAGTTGTAGATTGTAAAAGTTATTTTCAACCACTTAATCTTGAGAGCAGGGGGATCCCCAGAATTTCGTAATTTCCATTGACAGCATAATAAAAGGCCAAAGATATTTTCAAATTAGTTTTTTATGAAAATAATGAGATACTTTCTGATGTTAATAAACAGCATTTCAGAAATTGCGAAAGATTTTTGTTTCCCGCTAAATTAAAAAGTCTCGATGAAAAATCATGAAACATTTGAAGAATTTCTTTTCATTCAAATCCAGTCTAAGACTTTATCCCACGTTTAGTATAAAAAATATTAAATTATGTTTGCTATAAGCTTAAACAGTTTTTTCCTCAAAGAAAAATTTATTCAATAAAAATATTATTTTCAAACAGACGACATAATTTTCGTTACGTTTTGATTATGTTGTTGCGTGCACGCAAGTTTTTTATTTTTAATTTGTAAAAAACTTTATTTGTAGTTGTAAAATTAGTCTATTAAATAAAACTTTGTCTGCTTAATATCCGTCATGCAAGCACAAAATATTAAATTTATGATTTCGTCTATTCTCTTTAATTTTCCTAATTGATGCAATCGATAATTAAACTAATTAATTTTTTTTTTTAAATTAACAAATTATGTTGTTTAATATTGCCATTAGAGGTGGTTTTCTAGCGGATCATCCTTTGTTAGCTGCTGAAGTACACACGTAGCGGATGCTGAAGGTGAAAGTGATATATATGTTGGTTAACGATAATTATAGGGCTTAACAGTACCCTAATAACTATAGAGAGTTAACCAAAACCCATTAAAATTGGTAAATTAAATATTCAGCTGTAATAAAAAAATAATAATTTTTTTTTTAATTCTTCAATGAACAGCCTTCATAACAAGTTACACTATTATGCTCAGATAATTCCGTTGTAGGGAAATAATGAGGAATCCGTGAAATTACAATAAGTTTTGAATTTAGTTGGACTAATGATTGATTACTATATTTTATTTGCTTCTAAAGTTTAATTAGCTGCAGACACTAACAAGCGTTCGAGTATCACAGGCACAGAGAGGCCAATCCAGCGAGGCAGACTAAAAGTGTTAATGAAAAAACAAGCCATTGAACTTGACTCGTTTTTCCCACGTTATAGTACATGTGAATTATTTATAAATTTCGTCTTGGAAAAATTAAAACGCATGAAATGAACACGTCAGTTGTTGGGAAGTTTATACATTCCATGTTTCAGCAACAACACGAACATCTCTTGTTCTGTACTTTTCTTTCTGGTACGTTTTTATTTATGGATTTTCTTACCGTTTGCGGAAAATGTCTTAATTACGAAGTGGTGGCAGCTGGGCAATTGTTTGTCCATATAAACCATTTCAATATTCCCAATAGTCTAAAGCTTTCTTTAGGTTCTGCAGAATTAACACTAAACATACCGACATTAGAATTTGTATTGGCTTAGCACGTATGGAAAAATTACAACAAGACAATTTGTACCAACTGAAGTTTAAGTAAATATATATTTCTTTTTATTAAATTGATATGGAATGAACAGTATTTTTATCTGAACTGTTTTGTAAAAATTTCTCATTTTTAATAAAACACACGGTGGTACATTTTGCACTTCTTTGTTCTAACTTGCTTTGTTCTAACTTGCAGGCTTTTTTAAAAATAATTTCTTTACATTCCACGTATACAAGTAATAAGTTCTCCAGGAATTTCATGTAAAAAGAGTTTCCAAGCTTTTTGTTTTTTTTTTTTGGTTGGAACAAAATAAAGCGTTTTTTCCCAAAAGTTTCTGAGACTCATGTTTTATTTTATGTTTTGCATTATTATAAATGGAAAATTTTAATTTAGATTTTTATTAAAGCGTTCCAAATGCTTTTGAAATAAATGCCATGAAAATTGCTTAGCATTTCTACACTGTATCCAACATTAAGAGATTGATTACAGGCAAATGTTGGTATTAATAGTGTTAAGAGGGCTACAATGGCTAAAATATGTAGTGTGTATTAACAAAAGCAAGAAAAATTATTTTTATTTAGCTAATTAGCTGAAAGTACTTTTGAAATAAATGCCATGAAAATTGATTACCATCTGTAAACTGTATCTGCATACAGGTAAATGTTGGTATAAATTGTGTTAAGATGACTATAAGTTATTACTAGTGTGACCGTGAGGCTTATTGTAGCTTTTTCTTCAGTGCGAATTAACAAAAGCAAGAAAAATTATTTTTATTTAGCTTATTTGCTGACTGAATAACAAAACTTCTTAAGAATAAGAATAAGACAGATTTTCAGTTTTCCTTCTACAGTTTCAGAGATGCCTTCCCAGTGGCACTCTCCATGGCCACCACATGCTAAAACCTCTTGAGATCTATGATAATAAAATGCATACAAAAGCCATCAAAAAATAATAAACATGATTAAAAGTGAAAAAATAAATAGTCCACTCAGTAGTAATTGAAGATACGAGAAATTTTTTATACTTCTCGAATTCTCTTTTATTTAAATGAACAACTTCCAGTTTTTATTGAAATTAAATTATTGTTTTTTTTTAATTAGTTCTATACGGTGTCTTAGCATAATTGGTCAAGAGCAAATGCCAAAGTATGTTATTTATAGAAAGATTGCTTGCACTTCAGTTTTGTAATGCTTAGAAGGAGAACCAATAAAGCTGCCATTCACTTGGTAAATGACGTTTCTCAACGTACATATAAGGCCAACTGAATGTTAACATGTAAAGAATTTTCTATTTACGTAGAACCACTTTTTGTCTACATACAAATAGCATGTCAGTTTATTTATGTTCTCTTTTAAAGAAATATAAAAACTACTCAAGAACAGAATACCTCTTAACGAAAACCATAAAAGTACATTGATCTTGATTGTGACGATCTGGAGTTGAAGCCGGTTTACCAACGTACTGAATGTACCAGTGGGTATCCACAAGCATTAACAAGCCAGCAAATCAGCCAAACAGTGCAGCAAATGCACATTCACACAAAGCAGACTAGTTAGTTGACTACAAGCACAAAACATACAGACATAATTACGAATGTGAATAAATTTTTATATTTCTATAAGCAGCATTAAAGAATCCAATTAACGAAACTAATATTTATAAATGTGCATTAGTGAATGTGACGAACGAATGCATGCAACTAGTGAGTTCCTGGCTGGTTTTCAGTTTTCTTAGTGCGATTACGTATGCACTTATTAATTTCCTTCTTGTGATCTTCAATGCAACAAGAACAACAACAACAACAACAAAATATGAAAAAACTGTAACTGCCGATCTCCCTAAACGTTGTAAAGTAATGCAGTTTCATGGTAATTAATTCAATTTCCTGCTCCGATATCAGTTTACCTGGCGATTTATAGATATTTGCGGTTGATTATCACGACTAACTTCTTCAAGTCGCTTCTTATAGCATTTGTTATTATTCATATCTGGTTTTGCGGTTAAGTGCCAGCAAAAAAAAAAAAACAAATTTTTTTCTAACAAAAACTCTATTTGATAGGAGTGTAACAAATCATTTGCTCGTATGCAAGCAGTGATTATCATATTTGCATGTTGTCAGAGGCGAAATACTGTTATTGGATATTAATTTCCATGTTATTAATACTCGTATGCATAGGCGAGTAGAGCCATGTGAATTGGTGTGAATAAGCTGGAGCGTACTTTACGCTTCCGCTACACACGTCAAGCAATAAACTTGCGCAATCATCATGCACTGATAATGAAATATCGATTTACAATTTGGATTATTAAAACAAATATCAGACGGCCAGACACAGTGTAGGCATTTGAATGTTTTTGATTTGAAAGACGGCAGGGAAACTTTAAAAGTTTTCAAGCATTTCGCCAATTTTTTCAATGTATTTAAGAAAATTATTTGTATTTTTTAATTTATTATCATAAATTAGTATCGCCTTTGCTACCAGCTGGAACGTTGGAAATGGACGCCAGCTTTATTGCTTGTTAAGCTATAAGAAATTGACCGTGAGCTTTAAAGATAATGTTAGGCAAGACACAGTGGGTTCTTTGTCTGGCAAGATACACTCAGAAAAATTTTTTTCATGTTTGAAATGCAACAGCATACGTGACAAAAATATTTAAATGCCTTCACTGTGTCTGGCCGTCTGATTTTTGTTTTAATAATCAATTTCTAGTACTCTTGCCTTCCCCGAAAAAAATTTCTTACATTTTATTTAATAATTTGTATCCATTTCATAGTAACTGAAACATGAATTGAGTGATTGATTAATTAAGATTTTTTATTATCTTTTCTTTCTACTGGCCTGAATGAAAAAATAAATATGTGTAAAGGCATTCTTCTTTTCAAGTAGTATTTTGGGACGATCGGTACCCGTTTTGTTAATCTCTTGTTTCTTAATTTCTAATATTTGAATAAAAATTGAGCAGAAGGAAATTTTACCAGTGTAATCGTTTTTTTTTATATCAATAAAATTTTTTTTTTTATTTGACGTCTACTTTTAAAAACTTTACGCACAAGAAGTGGACAGAAAGACAAAACTGGTAGTCATCTGCGGAACTAATCCATTTGAAACAAAAAAAAAAAAAAAAAAACCTCCTAATCTTTCTTAATCTTATCAAAGAATGACAAAAATAAAAGTCAGTCTTTTAATATTATTTAGCCATCTGGTATTTTATAGACAAAAGAAGTGATTTTGTAAAATTGTATCATCTCTCATGATAAGAGACTATTGTAAATACATATAGAGTATTAAGTAAAATATTTCTAACTTTTAGTTATAAATCAATTCCAATTGAAAAATTTTTATTCTGAGGCTCTAAGCATGCACCCTTCTTTCCTTCTTTAACAATGATGAATACAATTTCTATTAAAGATATTTTTTATCTCGCACTCATGAAAAATTTGTTTGCCTCTACACCGAATAGGTTATACGAGTAAACGAATTTAAAAGTTATTAAGATATTCTTTTATATTGTTTATAATGAAAATTCTGATTAGCATTATTTTATATAATTTTCCCTACCACAGTGTCGAGCTGCTGATATATTTTTTTTGATTATTAGGGTGAGCCCTCCATTATCCTTTGAAAAGTTCAGTTTGCGTTTATAAAACCAATTCATTTACCTTTCAATTGCCTTTTGCAGATCAATTTGCTCTCGTGAATACTTTCTCCTTATTCGTCTTAAATTGTTTTTAACATTTCCGATGCAGTAAAAGCCATTAATTCAATATATTGGAAGGTCACAAGCAAGAACAATCCTTTTCACACCGAGCGTATAATTCCAGTATTCAATTGAAATAAAAAAAAAAGTTTGCTTAATTTTTCGTTATTTATGCTTTGCTTTTTCATATAAATATAAACACATTTTTGTTTAAATAACTTGAAAAAGGTCAGCCATAAAAGCTTTTCTTCTGATATGAAGAAGATTTCATGCAGCAAAGGTGCGTTCACACTTAGAAAATAAGTGTTATCACTTTTATACTGTTCTAAAAAGCAATTCACACGCAATTTTATTTCAATCCAAGTAAATATTTCTTAATAGGCCACATTTAATTAAATTTAGCTTATTGTTTAAAAGTGAAAAGTTTGTTCAAGTGAATGCCATGTGCAACAGTAGTCTAATAATGAACCAAATTCGACACGCCTTAAAACGAAAACCCTTCATAAATTGCAATAGACTTTTATATATCTGTTTCCTACATATCAGTATTATTATTGAAATTTATACATTTTTATTTATGATCTCATTCATTTCAAACAGATCCACATATCTGTCCACATGAATATCAAAATTTATATGTCATTTATATTAATTATACTAAAAAAATATTTATAAAAATAAACGAAACTAGAAATTAGGAGTGCCAAGCATTTGCCCACAAGGCAAATATTATGTATTTTAATATGAAAATGGGATTTTGTAGAAGAACTAATTTTTAAAAGCGAAGAGCCATGAAGTAGGCATGCCATAGACTGCCCTTTGCGTAACAGGCTGTTAATATAATTAACAACCTCTACAATCTGGTTCAGTTAAAATGATTTCCGAAAATTTACAATTTAAGCGTTGCATTATCGAATATAGAATACCATTAATGACTCCTCTGACCATTCCACTATATTTAAAGCAGCTCATTAGGAAGAGTTTGTTCAAAAATTTCTTTCATTTCATTTAATAAATTGTTTGCATTTCATTTTAACTGAAAAATGAATTGAGTGATTGATTAATCACTCACTTTTTTTATTATCTTTATTTAGACTGCTTTCCAGTTGCATCTGTAAGCGATGATTATATCATTTATTATATACAGATATTGCAAGAAAAATATTTCAAATAATATGCTAATCAGAATTTTTATTTTATTTTATTTTTTTATTTTTATTTACCATAACATATTATATGAACATAATTGCAATATATATAGAAGCACTGGCTCCTGAGGCCTTTGGCTTCTGGCTCACCGGGGAATTGAACCCCTAACACCTGCGTAACAGGCGGGTATACTAACCATTATACCATCGAGAGGCTAAATCAGAATTTTAATTATATACAATATAAAAGAATATCCTTTTTAATAACTTTTAAATTCGTATACTCGTATAACCTATTCGGTGTAGAGGCAAACAAATTTTTCATGAGTGCGAGATAAAAAAGTATCTTTAATAGAATCGTCTTTATCATTATTTTTATTCGTCCTTAATTATTTTTACAATTTCCAAATTTTTATTATCCTCAACAATTTAAAAGGAAATATTTATATCTTTTATAAGAATTTAATATATACGAATTTAATATTTACAAATACAAAATCTATCCAACCAAAACAAGTACGAGTACATGTACGTATAGATGCTTATATTCCATGTTATAGTGTGTGTGTGTGTGTAACTACAACTTGTAGAGCTTATTAGGAAATTAGTTAAGAAAAATATTCCCATTAATGCATCAGCGGTTAGAAATAGAGTTGGTAACAATTGCTAAAATTAATGAATGCAAAATTTAAAACGTGCTAAACAACTATTATGTTTGATATAATGCACCCTACACAATAGGGAAGCATAATGCATACAAGTGGTTAGATAAGCTATGCAAGATAATTGCATGGAGTTTAAAAACAAAAGCGTTTTTTCTTCTGATTTTTAGTTGTATTTTATATTATAAAAGTCTTAGAGCCTTGAATGGCCTACAAATAAGGCCTTTTTACGACGGGGCCTTAACCCCTATTCTAAATTTACTAAAAGTATTTGCTTTGGTATTGAATTTACTTAGAGGGCGGAGAAGCTTTAGAAAAAAACCTACTGCCTTTTATTTTTACTATTGCCAGAATGAATCTAAAAAATATAAATTAATTAATTATTTTAATATTGAGTGTTTTTAAAAGCGTGTTCTGATGCCATGAATTTAAATGAGAAAGGTGTACACAATTCGTTCTGAATTTCTTGCTATTCATTTTATTGCTGAGCATGTAGGATGTCAGGCAGATAATAAGACACAACTGTTATACAGCAAAATCAGTAATGCGCAAGACTTGATTGTGTCATGCTATTGCAGAAGCCAAAAAGGACTAAGAAAACAATTTTAGTTTGAAAGCGAGCAGCAGCAGAACAGGAGCAGTACTTTCATTGCAAAAGAAAAGGATCTCAAAAAGGCAAACGGTTGCCAACAAACAACAACAACTTACAGTGTCTTAAATTAGAGAGATGAAAAAAAGTTTTTAAATTTTTTTTTAGTTTTGTATGTGTGTACTGGCAATCATATGTGTATCATTATAAATATTATATTATATATTAGAAACGAGTATTATACTTGCAAACGATGTCAACAACAACTATAACCTCTGTAGCAAACGTTTCGCCGAATAGCGCGAGACGTGTACGTACTGATTTAAAGACTTCGGAAAATGTTTACTTGACATCTAATTTTGTGGGAACAACCCGTTCACGAACATCGTCACCCATTAATATTAAATTAAGGTCACAGCATCGGGTTACAGCAGCAGCATGTGCCACAATACAACAACATTCTTCAGCAAGCAATCAGGGTCATTCCAATATCCATGACAATTCACCAGATTGTCGGCTGAGGTCAACAAGGATTGTTGTTCCTGCCGCTGTTGCAACAACACATCGTAACAGCAGAGTTAAAAGACCTGTTTGCCAGAGTTCGAATATACCGGTGGCCTTAACAACAACGCCGACAACTGTTGCAAACACCAGAAAATATATACAACGTAGTAACTTTATATTGACGGCAGCTAAACATGTGGCCGATGACTCACGTTTACTATCAACTAGTGCTCCCCATGAGGGCTCCACATATCTGAGGTGGTTTTGTTTAGTTGCGAATTTTAAGCAAATTTAAAATTCAATCAATTTTGTATTTCTTTAATTGTCTATTCTTAAGAAATTGCTTACACTCTCTATAAGTGTGTAAATTGATTTCCGATTGTGTTCTAATTTTTGCTTTATTTTGCATTTATTTTTTTTTTATTTACAGTGCGCATTTGCCTGCACGTGCTACTCGTCTATTGAATCGCTCTCGCATGCAACAGCATTGTTCTTTAAATAACGACGATTCCGATAGCGCAAAATCTCCTTTGTCAGACCGACGTCGCAGAAATACAACATCTTCACGTACATCAACAGCATCGTCTAACAACAACAACAACAGCAGCAACAACCAAACCAACAATTCAACAAATTCATTATTGCAACGTAAACTCTCAACGCATCACAACCATCATCATCACCATCATCATCAGTACAACCATCATCAGGCATCATCCAGTTTCCATCAACGCGATACGCACAGCTCTTCAGACGATCTCATGTTGTATGACAAATCATTTAGGAATGCCATGATTCAAGATGTATTGCAGTTCAAAAAGCAATTGTTACGTTTACGCAAAATACTGCAGGAGGTAAATTTTACACGAAACCGTTTCTCTGCCTCACATTCTTCAAAATTTTTATTTATTTTATATATTTCATTTCATCATCTCAATATTGCATTCCTTTTGCATCTGGTAATTTTACGGCCATGCAACTGCACACAAAATGCACTCCACTCACTACTACACACTCACTACCACACACTCACGCTTGTCGCTCTTATCCTAATTGGAACAATTAAAAATTATTTTCCCGAAAGAATGAGAATTATTTGACGAGGGTATGTTCCATTTTCTATTTCCTATAGTTTTATTTCCTATACGAAAATAACTGGAATTTGTTTTTCGGAATAACGATTTATTCGAAATTAAATAAAAAAAATCTATAAATAAATTATTCAATATCATAAAACAAGCTTCATTTCAACAACAGCTTGTGGTCCTTTTAGTTAAAAGTTTGTTCGTTTTTACTCCTTCCAACATTTTTCATAACACTACATTACTCGTAAATGGAAAATTATTTTAATTCGTTAATATTCTTCTTAAGGATTTTCACAGCAAAGAAAATTTTTTTAAAAACCGAATTTCAATTATTGCAGTGAGAACTTTCAAGGACTGAAAACCGTTTTGCTCAAGTTAAAAAAGGGTTTAATTAAATATCCTGCTCAATCAAAGGAAATTTTAAACGATTGAAACCTTTTTTGGCTATTCTGCATTTCATGCAATGCTTCTTTGCTAGAAGCAGCTACAAGAAACAGCAATTTTAAATTAGGCTAAAGTTCGTAATATATTTTTTTGAAAAATAGAAAGCTGAAATTAATACTGTTCTAATAAAATAGAAAAATAAAAGCCAGAAAAAATCAGGAACAGGCCAATTATTAATATGAAAATAGTGGCAATCGCAAAGTGTTAGTAATAGGGGAGCTGTATGCATTTTAGCCAACACTGTATTCAAATTTTATACATTTTCATCTAGTATTTCAAAAATTAGATTTCCCCTCAAAACCAATGAGATCGAATGTAAAAGAAATGGTTTATACGACAAGGACTCATCTCACTAGAGATTAGATTAATGCCTGCAATAGAAATTTGTGACACCCTACTCATGGCATTTAAATATCGGTTATTTTCAATATGTTTGTTTCTTATGTTGAAATAGATTAGAAGTCCTTAAGCCGACTAATATTTATGATATGCTTATAAGTTTTTCCATGGAACTGTAAATAGGAATTGGGAGATTTTATTTTACTAGCAGTTTGTAAAGGCGGTATAAACGAAGCTGTGGCCCTTTAGTTGGATAGCCCGCCTGCTACTCTGTTGCAAAAGAAACAATTTTATAATGCCATGGAAAAAGTAAAAACAAGTTGAAATTGTTTGGTTTTTTAAAAAAATTTGGCATTAATTTTTCTCCAAAAAAAAATTTTTTCAACCAATCACAAATCAACTTTTGGCCCAAAAACCGAATCACGTTCATGAATCCTCTTTCTTGAAATTGCAATTTATAAATAAAAGTTTTGAAAAATTTCCTAAGGAAAGTGCTTACATGCAACAAGAGAGTCTTTCTCTTTATCATTTCCTTATAATGGAAAATTTTTTTTTTTTTTTTAAATAAAATTTTGTAAACTTTCACACTGCAGTGTTAATTATTTTAATTTCTCAAGTACGTTTCACGCCACTATTTCGAATTCGTTGTAAAAAATATATGAAATTGTAAAAAATTTGTCATTTTAACAGCAGCGCGTTGCATCGCATTGCATCGCATTGCATCGCATTGCATCGCATCGCATAGTTAATTTTTTTTACGAAGAAAAATTTGTTTTCTGTGTTCAAATGCATTTAGTTCAAAGATCATATTAATCAAAATATATGTATATAAAAAAAAAATATATAAAAAAATAATAAAAAAAAATAATAAACTTTTACTTGCAGACCGAAACTCTCAATCCATTTGAAAATGATAATGGGCAATTATTTACATCCTGCGGTTTGGACAGCAAGCTGTTAGATGACATCGATTTGGCCAGCTTGACATCGTCAACAACCGATGATCCTATACAGGAGCTGGCGGATTTACGAAGACAGGTGGTTTATCTTCAGGTATTTGCACGTTATTTGAAATTTTACTTTCGTTGCTTCATTTTTGATTGCAATTTCTGTCCAATATTAATTTTCTTAAAAAAAAAAGTAAAAAAACCAAAACAAATACTTGCATTTTATTAATGAAAATTGAATGAAAAATAAACGAAATAAAACTATAAAAGAAAACTGTTGAACAACAACTAAAACAACTAAAACAACAACAACAACAACAAAAACTTGATAATAATTTTAATAAAAGATAGAAAATAAAAATAAATAAAATCAAACTTTAGTTGCAGTTCGATTTTAGTTTGTTTTTGAAAGGTAAAATTTCAAAATAATAAACGAAATATCCTGAGAACTGCTACAAATCTATACATATATATATATATATATAAATAAATGTTAGTTTTCATATACTTTCTCTTTTTTTATTATTTGAATTTTCTTTGTCGTACTGAGACAACTATTTAAACCGAAAAATGTCACACAGCATGCCCGACTTTTCTATTTATTTCATTGCATTTTCTTATTCAGTTTTCTTTTACATTTTTGCTGAATTTCCTTATTCCTACAGCTGAAATTTTAGTATGACATTTAGTTGCTTTCTTATTTGATCGTCCGTCATGTATGTAAAAAGCTCACACATTTACAAGTGGCTTTAGTGTTCATTTAGCTTTAGTTTGCTTTCAGTATTCTACCATTACAAAGTAGTCAGAGATATTAATTATGTAAAGCCAGAAACTTTTTAATTTGATTTGAAATTTCAAAACATGGAATTGACACACAAACAGGATCTGCTGCTAGCCGGCGCATGCCTTGTAAATCATCTCTTTGAATTATTTTTCTCCTTTAAAGTTTCAGTTTATTTTATATTGCTTTTTACAAACCAATTCAAACCAAAATAAAAATAATTCTAATACGAAATTTTTTTTGTATCTAATTTACCTAAGGAAATTAAAAAGGGGAAACCCCGTTAAATTTGAAAAATTTATATCAGCAGACGGCAAAATTTTTATTCGAAATTACAAAAGTAAATCTGTTGAGAAAAAGAATAAAACAATTTGATAAAAAAAATTGTTAAAAATTTAGCATAGAAAAAACTTAATTGAAGCAAACAAAATACAATACGAAATCCTTTTAAGTTTAATCTTTTTCAGTTTAAGAAAACCGTAAACCGTATTTGAACTCATTTAAAATTTTATTCGGCAATATTTTATAATATTTGCTTTAATATTAAAAAAAAAATTTAAGCCTTCGTTTTTGGTTTAATTAAAAAAAATTGCCTTTAATTTATTTCTACGGTTCGTAAATAAAAGGATACAGCTCCTGCAAATAGATTTATTTTCGATAAATAATATTTATTGTCTCAATTAAAATATTGTCTATGCTCTGCAATAACAGGCAATAAATTTTTGATGTTAAATAAAAGGAAAGTATTTAAAAAGTATTTAAAAAGAAAATTTATTTCAAGCCTTCCGTCCGGTATATTTTATTTCTAATTCTTCCGGGTAACAAAATCCTAGAAGGGCGCAAAATAGACACATAAAAAAATTGGATTCATTACATGGCAATTTGACAAACTTTTTCGCTGCAAGTAGGAGGGGTTTAATATTAATAGTATTGCAGCCAGCAGAAATCCCATTTCGAGAAATCCTTTGATAAGAATGTTACGACTTATGAGAACAGAAATATCCTTGCAAGGCTTAAAAAGAATAGAATTTATGAATTCTTTTCAACAATTGTTTATAATCTTTTAATAAACTAAAATTAAATAATCTAAAAAATTTCACTGTAATGTTTATTTTCCAACATGATAATTATTTCAAATATCCTTTGCAGGACATTTATTAGAGTTAGAGGGAGAAATGTAAAGATTTTTTCAGGACTCTCAGAGAATTTTAGTTTTAGTGAAATGTTAATTTTCCAAGATAATGATCATTTCAAATATCCTTTGCAGGACATTTATTAGAGTTAGAGGGAGAAATGTAAAGATTTTTTCAGGACTCTCAGAGAATTTTAGTTTTAGTGAAATGTTAATTTTCCAACATAATGATCATTTCAAATATCCTTTGCAGGACATTTATTAGAGTTAGAGGGAGAAATGTAAAGATTTTTTCAGGACTCTCAGAGAATTTTAGTTTTAGTGAAATGTTAATTTTCCAAGATAATAATTATTTCAAATATCCTTTACAGGACATTTATTAGAGTTAGAGGGAGAAATGTAAAGATTTCTTCTGGACTCTCAGAGAATTTTAGTTTTAGTGAAATGTTAATTTTCCAACATAATGATCATTTCAAATATCCTTTACAGGACATTTATTAAAGTTAGAGGGAGAAATGTAAAGATTTTTTCACGACTCTCAGATAATTTTAGTTTCAGTGAAATCTTAATTTTCCAACATAATGATTATTTAAAATATCCTTTACAGGACATTTATTAAACTTAGAGGGAGAAATGTAAAGATTTTTTCTGGACTCTCAGAGAATTTTAGTTTCAGTGAAATCTTAATTTTCCAACATAATGATCATTTCAAATATCCTTTACAGGACATTTATTAAACTTAGAGGGAGAAATGTAAAGATTTTTTCTGGACTCTCAGAGAATTTTAGTTTTAGTGAAATGTTAATTTTCCAAGATAATAATTATTTCAAATATCCTTTACAGGATATTTATTAAAGTTAGAGGGAACATTTTTTTCTCTTTATTTTTATAGAAAGAAAAAATAAAAAGAAAACAAGAAGTTATTTTAATTAATTTATTTATCGTTATATCGACGTTTCACTGTAATTTTAACTCCATAAGTCATGTGTATTTAAAGGGAGTGTCTACTTCTTTCATGTACAGAGTTTTGCGGCCCAAAAATATGCCTCTTCAATCGGGTGGCTGAGAGAATTGATATGAAGACTTATTCAATTACATTGTTCAGAAACAGAATTTCTCGATCAGAAAAATGGATCTATTTTGAGCCGCTTTGCAGATCAACTATTTTATTTCAAAAGAAAAACGAATTCCGTTTAGTGTTTTTGTTTGATTTAAATTTAAAGTGGGCAGGAACATAATGGAAAACCCTATACTAGCAGAACTACACCGGTTTTCACACTTGTGTTTGGGAATACAGTTGCTTATTTTAGCGTACTCTGATTTCCAATCGTATAAGATCTTTTCAGATATTTGCAGGACTGTAAGGAATTTATTTAAGCTCCTCCCAAATAAGCCTGACGGAGTTCTAATTCATCTCCGATGTGAATGACAAACCGTCTGTTGTTACCATGTTTATTTCTTTTCACTTTTAAATGATTTTAGCTTACAAACACTTTAATACTTCCATGAATACTTCCAGTTACTACAATTATTATTTTTTTGAAAACAATTTTATTGAATCGTGTGTATGGTAAAAAATTAGCAAAACAATAATTATAAGTTGTGTGTAACATGACATAAAACATGATTAAATAATTTTATATCTTTTATTTTTCCGTTTTCTAATTTCGTATACAATTGAATGTTGTACTTTCATAATTCTATTAATTTCGATCAAATAAGTTTTTTTGCGATACGCATACTCGTACAACTCGCTTTAACTACGGCATTAATTTGAATCTTTTCTCTTCATTTTTATTTTCATTTTCGTTTTCGTTTTTGATTTTTGTTTTTTGTTATTAACGCATTTTATTATTATGGCCACATACACTGCCATTATAAAACAGGGTCAAGTTGATGATCGTGATCGCACAATACGAATGCAAAAAAATCTTATTGAAAAATTAGAGGCTGAAAAACTTAAAGCTCCACATGCGGGTACTGAAGTTGCTGCAAAGGAGTGTGTTGACTCCGCAACGCAAACTGAGAGGGTACGTGTGTTTGTCTGTTTTGCATTTCTGTAAAAATTGTTTTTTTTTTTTGCTTTTTGTGGAAAATTATAATGTAAAAGTGTAACAAATTCTTTTATTACAGACAAGACCATTAACAATTGGTACTGAAAGCTTGTCGAGGTAAGAATTCTTAGTTGCTGCCGCAAGAGAAAATAAACTTTTATTTTTTTATAAAATTTATTTGTTACTCAATAAGACTAATATTTATCTGAAATCATGTATATAGTGAGTTATTATTATTTTTAAGTTTTAATTTTTTAATAGAAAAGGAATTATGGTGCACTTATGAAAAATATATGTATATATAAGTTCGATTCCATTATTTGGACTCGTTAAATGTCTTTATTGCTGAAGTTAACATTTCGAAGAATTCATAAAATTTACAATGTTGTTTTAAGATGTCTAAAGTAGTATTATAATACCAGCTTTCACAGTGAGTGCAAAAAAACCGGCAGTCTGTAATAGTCAGATCATACTGTACTTATACTGCAACGAATTAATTGATCTGTTTTAAGAGCTTTTCCACTCTATATAAAATTTAGCTGCCTTTTTTAAATTTGCTTGACATTTTATCAAGCTTTAGATCTTTTTATTTAATTTTAATAATTTTTTTTGAAATCTATGCAACTATTTTTTTAGGAAAATAAGTATAAAGACAGTTTTTTTATAAAAAAGATAAAATATTAAAGAAAATAACACAGAAAAAATTGAAATATTTTTAAAAAAAACTTTAAGCCGACTGTACAACAATTTAATAAATATTAATAAATTATTTTAATAACTTCGTACATCAAAGAGGATTTCAGTTCTTGCACAGTGGGCCTATCTTTTATTATTTGATGACTGTCTAAGCCTATGAATTGTGATTTTCTAACCACTTACAAGACAAATTAATTGTTGAAGTTACAGATTCAGGACATGTCACTATTGAAATGACAATGACAAATGTCATGTCCTGTCATATCTATCCTCAGTCATTGTCACTCGGTTAAACTTTGTGTTGCCTTTATAGACAAACTCTTTTCCTCAACACATCAAAGTTCTACACTTTAAAGCCGCATAATTATTTTGGAATTTCCTTAACATCTTAACGCTTTGCTGCATATCTTATCAAGTGTTTTCCAAATGCATGTGCAATTTGCATACAACTTCCATTATTTGAGCTTTAAGAGTGTAACAGCTTATTTGCCGTGATTGCATGTTTGGGGAGAAATTAAATTTCATTTCCACCCAGAAGAGATACGAAAGCTTTCACAACTAATCAAGTAATTTTCAAATCTAGTATAGTTTTCTTTGGAAATTTTCTTAAGAACCGTGTACGAGGGTGAGGTGAAAAGTTTTCAGCTAGATAAAGGAAAAAAAAATTATTTTCAATCAAGATTACTCATAATGCAGTTTTCATTGGGGGCATTCTAAAGCAGTGATACCATTCGAATATTTTAT
Source organism: Ormia ochracea (assembly GCA_963402855.1). Taxonomy (NCBI): domain Eukaryota; kingdom Metazoa; phylum Arthropoda; class Insecta; order Diptera; family Tachinidae; genus Ormia; species Ormia ochracea. The sequence goes on from OY727106.1 coordinate 17,368,808, forward strand.
GACATCTTGTTTGCTGTTAAATTTTTTACCTCCAAGAAATTTTTTAAGGAAACCGATTATAGTCGCTAAGGGCTAAACCTGTTGAATGTGATGGTTGGAGACACAATTTAAGCTTCAATACGTTGTTTTTAGCCATCCCAAAGGCAGAAGTATGGGCAGGTTCATTAACATAGTGCAGAAAAATTATTTTTCCACGCTAAGTGTGATCCTTTATTCTTGACTAGATCCTTCCAACCTGCTTCCATTGATGATTTTACCCTTCTTCAGCTAACTAATGAAGATAATTCCTTTGTTATACCGAGAGACAGTTGACACAACCTTATACGCCGATTAACTTTTCACTCCACCCTCGTATATTTTATATTTGCATTAATTCAATATTATTTTAATTTCATGCTAACACTTATGAAATGGTTTGGTATGGTATCTGGTATTATAATTATTATTTTTATTTATTTAATTTGTAACAGACTGCAACAATATGGAGAGCAAAAGGTATTATACTGTGATTTTTTTTTGGCTGTAATTTTATTGTGTGCAATTAATATTATTTGTGTTTTACATTTAAGTTACAATGGTACAAAAAATTGTTCCTTATGATTTGGAATCATACAAATTATATATACTACTAGTTTTAAGTTATACATATATGTCGCAATAAATAGCAATTGCTTAAAGGTTGTAGGAAACATTTACATTTAAATATTTTTTAAAATTTTTAAATCCTTCAAAATTTGTGTGGAAATGAAAATTTTCTTATATAATTTATTAAATATTACAAATCGTATATAATACACACACAGTTTCCCACCTTATATTGATGATCGGTTGATTAACCCAAAAATGTTTAGTGTAGTCTTATGAAAAGGATTATTTGAAAATTTCGTTACGACAGGATATGCTAAACTTTAAACGATTTGGATTGTTATGTTTTATTAAATTTCAAATTATTTTATTACAAAATTCTAGTTTTAACTCGTATAATAAAATATAGAAAAGGATAATTTTGAAGGAATATTTTAATTTTATTTCTAATTCTTTTTGTAACAGGATATACCAAAAAGGACATTGTTAATAGTATTTACATTTTTATTTCCAGCTCTTTAAATTGTGAAATAGTGAACAGATACGTCATGTATTTCTTAGATATGCAATTTGGCTTTCCGCCAAATTCGCTTTATAAAATTATGCGAAAACAATTGAGTTCTTTTTTAAAGATTCCATAAGTTTGAAGAGTGATTTTTAATAGTGAATATTGAAAGTGATGGTGAAAATAACAGTGACATGTGGAGTGGAGAATCGTGTAAGGAAATGTGTCTATTCCCCCTTTTCTAATTTCCTCCCACTCCAGCTATTTAGAAGAGTTTCCTAAACTGCACAAGAGTTCAAGGCAAGAGGTCCAGATTTAAGTTCGTATTTAAATTTATTATTAAGGAATCATTTGCATATTTTTGCGAATCGATTATTTTCAAATTTCAATATCCTGTATTACATATATACAATGTGACTGAAATATATCATACAGAAACGTGCGATCTGTCGAACATGCTATTTGTGCTGAAAAAGGGATATAGTGGGTCCTACAAATTCGCTTGTGCGACAGATTTGTTTAACATGTCGAACGATTTTTCATAAAATTATTATCTTCGTGCGATCTGAGTTGCTTTTACTTTAAGGAAAACATTTGCTTGCATTAGATTTGTATAACAGTGTGACATATCATATTGAATCACATCAGATGTTCGTATAAATGAATCGTACGATTGTGCAGCATAGTGAATCATGGTCTTAATAGGTTTCTTCAAAGTGTAGTAGAAGCAATTTCAGAAAATGTTTCCACGCAATTCATTCCTGTCAAAATTGCAAACATTTTATTGTTTAACTTTGTTTTAGCTTTAAAAAATTCTACACAAAATTTGCAAATATATTTTTGAAATTGCAAATATAAAGTGAAAAGCAAATGCTATTTAGTTGTGCATTTATCCATTAAGAATAATACGTAGTGAAATCATTTATGTTGTACTTATAAATTAAGATTTGTTTTTAAATATAAAAACATTTTGATTGCATGCTGCAAATTCAAATAGAAAATTGAGGTAAATTTTTAATCACTCACTAAAACCGTACAATTATATTTTATTAACAACAAATTCAAATTGAAACTAAAATGAAAAATTAAAGTGCATGCAATTCGATTTTCCTTTAAAACCAGCCGCTATTTTCATACACGATATATTAATGTTAATGTTGAAGTTTAAACAAAAACAATGTAATATGAAATAATGTTTCTTTTTATTGTTTTTTTTTTCAATTAATTTCCATTTAGAAGTAAACCAGAGTACACCAGTTACACCACATATTTCCCAGCAATTTGTAGCGATTCAACAACTATTGTAAAACATCATCAGCCAAACTCTGTATGTTTGGCTAATAATCAAACCAGGCGTCATACAATTATCTCTACCACATTAACAAATTATAATCAGCAATTATCAACGCCGAGGCATACACCGAGGAGAGCCTCAATTGCTTGGGAAGCCCAGACTCCTTCATATAAACCTGTCAAAATTACTCTAATTGGGGATCCCCTAAAGCATTGGCAAAGTGAAGGACACTCTTTGAATAAAAGCAAAGATGAAGAATTTAGTAAAAATTGCATTAACACAAATTTAAATAGGCAGCAACATCAAAAAGGACAATTCGCACAGCAGGAGAATGTTCATAATAATATCATACTAAATAAAAAACATCATCATCGCCTGCAGGACATAATGCTGGCAAATGAAATTAAAACAACACAAACACAAACACAAGCCAATATGCATCAGCATCAGCGCTCTCTCAATAACAATAATCAGCATTTCTACAATCATAATCAAACTAATCAACATCATCAGCAGCAGCATCAGCGGCAGCAGCAGCAGCAGCAGCAACAACAGTCGCATCAGTTTTATAAAACAACATCACAACAACACAATAATTTAAAACCAACAGTTACTATAGTTTAAAAACAACACTTTCACTAAAATAGTTACTTTTTCTAAACAAATCGTACATTTAACATTTTAAGCAAAAGTTAAAAATCTGTTAATGATTGAACAATGTCTCACAGGATATGGAGAGTTTTATGTTTTTCCTTTTTTTTAATTTTGTTATTATCCTGCCTGCAATGTGCCAGTAAAAAGATGGGTAAACTGCGCATACCAAAATGCCGTTTCATGCCGTTTCTCTGGAAGTTTTCTTTTAGTCGACTTTTGTGCTATCCTTGCAAAGGATATCATTATAGAGAAAATAATACACAATTTCTTATAACTGATAAACTGCACTTGAAATTAAAATGCTTTTCTATGTCCTTGAGAAAACTTAAATCCCATTCGAGGAATTTTTTTAATCCTCCAAGATTCATACTCGTGCATAAAACTTAAAGGACAACAATTTTAAATTATAAACTAATTTATAAAAAAAAATCTTTATTAATCATAAGAAATAACAATTTTTTTTTTGTACTTTAGAAAAGAATGGAAAAAAATGTTTAAGCTTTTTCTTCCAGACTAACTTTTGAAATAGGGGTACATTAAATGAATTAAAGGCATTTGCATTTTGTATGCATCTAAGGAGTAATGAGTCCTTCTGTTGTAAATTAATACAACTTTTATTTTCTTTTAAGATTATCAAAGTCCAATTCCATAATGATTTATTGCTTTTGTATTATTTCAATGGCAATTGTTCCATTCAGAAGGATTTACTGAGGATTTACTTCACATAAAGCAAAGGCTCATTTATACTTATTACTAAACAAAAATCTTTACCTTCCAATTAATAAAATATTTAATTTATTAAAATTATTTATTGTTCAAAGAATTTAATTTTTTATGTTATATTTTGTAAAAAACTCTCTATAAAGTTACTTAAGTTCAATCATCTTAGAATCGAGGGTTTAACCTTTAAAGGAGTGCGAAAACTAACACTTAAGGTCATGACTTATTATCCTACATAATCATACGATCGTCAACTATGACATGTTTGCTGAAAAGATACTGTAGTGTAATCTAAAACTGCTTCTATGCGTACACAATTTTTTTTTGAAAAGTCATACGATTTGCAAAAAATTTTCATAGAAAGAGTTGCATTTATTTCCATTAGCAAAGAATAAATTTGTTTGCATCTTATTTATATGATAGTGCGTCACCAGCAACACCGTTTCCATGAGATTTTTTAAAGTAGGGTAGAACAACATCAGATTTTTGTGTGATTAAATTATACGTCTGTGTAGTATTGAGAGGCATGCTTTTCATGTCCTTGTTTCACTATCCTACATAGTCGTATGATTCATTTACGCGAAAGTGTGATAGTGTAACGCTCCTATTTTAAGAAATCTCATTTAAATGGATTTCATAATGGCCACACTATAATTTTTTGAATGGGATAGAAAAACATATGTTTTCATTATATTTGTCGCTGTAGAAACGAGTGGATTGCCATAATAAATTCAACTCTAAAGAATTATTAATAATAATAAAATTTTTGCAGTTTTTTCTAGTTTTGCGTCACAAAAGGATAAATCCTTGTTTAGCTGCTTGAAGTAAAAGCAACTCTGAGCGCACGAAAATTATCAAATAGTACACTATTTGTGAAATAGTACACTATATGTATATCATTTTTTCAGCAGACATGCCAAATTTGACAAATCCTTCGACTTTGTGGGATAGTGAAACGAGGCCCTTACCTGCAGTTGTTATTCTCTTTTTTTATATATATATATTTCTCTTTACGCACACTTAATATAAAGTCCTTAAAGTAAAACTAATTTTAGACGGCAACTTGTTACTTAAATAAAATAGGATAAAAAATACAGTCTATAAAAAATAAAGAGACTCCCAAAAACATTTCCAAAAGTTTATCGCCTTTTCAAACAAAATAACCAGACATTATTTGCAATAAATAGTACGAACACATTCACAAATACAACTACAAAGAGAATAACAATAAAATATATTTAATAAAAATAATTATAAAAATAATAGTTTAATAAAAAATAAAAAACAAAAAAACAATTTAATAAAAAATAATAATAATTAAAATAATAATAAAATTAATAATAATTAAAATAATAATAAATAAATAAAAAAAAGTATTATAAAACTTAAAATATTATATAGTATTTACAGCGTATGCATGTAATATTTTTTAAGAAATCCTCTTCAAATTAATCAATAAAATAAAAACACTACAGAAGATTATGAAACTAAGCCATGAGGAAACCATTCTGGCCAACATCCCCTTTGGTTGGGTGGCCTATTGATAATTTGGCATATAATTCTCATTCCCTTGATATTTTAAGGCGCCAGCAACTACTAGAAAAAGTTATTAGATTTACTTATTAGTTTCTAAGTATTTCCTTTATTTTTGTTATCACTTGATATTCTTTTAACGTTTTGGTAAGCAGTCTGTTATTTTGTTATTAAAATTAGATTAATAATTTTTACAAGAAACTGTTCGAAATGATTTGTTATTGCAATCCAATCATTTCAATATTGTACGAGCATCTTCCTAATTTTAAGTGAAATCGTAATTTCATTCAAATTGTAATTTAAATTGCATAGATGCGAAGCTAAACTTCTCGCTATCACATTATTATTATTGTTATTTTCTTTTTTTAATTTACTTTCAAAATATAACTTTTTGAAATATATACAAGATCTATACATAGAAATCAAAAACACTTACTATATAACAAAGAAGAGATGGTTTTATTTGTTAAAGGGAACAGGGGAGAGCAGTTTGATACTCTGCAGTGGAAGAAAGTTTTTTTTCCCTTTTAATAGGAACAAATCGCGGGCGTTGAAAGAAAGAAACAAATTCAATAGCAAAAAAAAAAAAATCATGGAAGTCCCTTCTTAGTTAGAGGTGTGAGGCAGGAATCCAACTAGAGCAAAAAAATACACACGTTTCCACAAGTAGCATCCATATAAATAAGGTTATACTCGTATTCCCTAAAGGACACTGAAACTGTGCTAATTCACCAACGACAATATCATTGGAGTTGTTGACAGTTTGGCGTGTAACTTTGTTGCGAATTCAGCTGGTGCTCATATGCAATTTTGATGAAAGACGGAAGTTGAAAGGAGGATACAATATCACGCTTACAAGCAGCTGATGTGTTATGTGCTTTGCTGCTATATTGTCCAAAGGAAAATAAAAAAGTTATTAACTGGAAAGCGAACAGAAACCGCAGCAACCATCAAGCACACTATCAATTATCTCACAAAGGTTAAATAACTTAAAAATTTATATGTCATGCCAATCATAGCATATTTAATAAGAAAGAAAGAGAAAGAAAAAGACGGCCTATTATCATTTATTAAACTTCCCCGGGCATTTGTAATAACATCTGGTTACGAATCACAGAGCTTCGCCATGTTTAAATATTCCTATAAGATATTGTTAACACGTTTAGTTAAAATCCTACTTCCTTCAGCTACCTCACTCACTATCAAATCTGGATCCTCCATCACCATTTTAAGAATTTTCCCAAACTTTTCAAGAGTTGTGACCTCAATGGCTTCTTGAACGTAAATCGTACTACATTCGATCTTTCTCGTAAAGGTTTTTTACAATAAGCGGTAATTAAAGCATGTGAATTCAGAATACTTTGTATCGTGGGAAGAATAACTTTTAGCTATAACAAATATAAAAATATTAAAATTTTTACTTTATATAACCATAATGGGTGTGCAGCCGATTTGGTAGATCAAAAAGGGTGTTACATCTTAGAATCAACATACATTGGATTCAATACACAAAAAAAAATTCTTTAGAATATATTGACACGCCCCTCATTTATACATTGTAAAAAGTTTAGCATTAATACGTTTCTGAAATCTCAGAATCTCTCTTTTTCATTCTCACTGCATGAAGTCTATGGAGTGAGTTATGCTGGAGTTAATGACGACGTCGTAAACGCCGTCTGAACGTCGTCAACTGTCAAAAAAAGTTGAAACGTTTGAAATTGTATGAGAGCTGCTAATCTCAATGACGTCTGAAATTAAACGCCGAAAAAGATCAATCGATTTCAACTTTCTCAGCGTTTGTACAGCGTACCATGAAACGTCAAACCAATATACATACATAATTATCTGATTATTGTACTTGTTTAAACTATTGCTTTTTTTTTAATTAAAATGAGCTCGCATAGTACACTAAATGAAAAAAATATAAATTCTGTTCGCGAAAACGAACAATATTAATAATAAATAAAAAATAATAATAATATTAATAATAAAAATAATATAATATAATAATATAATAATAATAATAAATATAATAATAATATATTAATAATAAAAAATTTGGTAATATCTCCTTATAAAAACAAATATATTTAAATATTAACAAATATTTATATAACAAATTCTCCAAGAACTAAAAGAATACAACTCTTAAAGGAGAGATTTGGAAAAAAATAAGTAACAAGTATTTAATTACAAATATTTCAGTAACTAAATATTCAAATTAGCAGTTTATATTTAAACGACGTGTACGGCGTTGACATTAACAGCAAAATTAAATTAAACGTCGAACATCACAATTTCAGCGTTCATACGCCGTTTACGACGTCGACATTAACTCCAGCATAAATCATAAAAATACCAAATATTCACTTTTCCAATATAATAATTTATTTTTAATCATAAGTATTAAAAGAGAAAAGAGAAAAGAAAAACGAGTATAAACAAGTAAAGTTTCCATGATACAACAAGGAATGATAGTTGGTCACGTTGAGCATAAAACGAACTAAAATAATATAAAAATACAAAATATTTACTTTTTCAATATAATTATTTATTTTCAATCACAAGTATTAAAAGAGAAAAGAAAAACGAGTACAAACAAGTAAAGTTTCCATGATACAACAAGGAATGATAGTTGGTCACGTTGAGCATAAAACGAACTATTGCGACGGAATTTACTTTGTGCTCTTAAATATTATCAAGAGCGTCTAAATACAAAATATTTAATCGCCTTTTCAAAAGCAAACGCATTTCGTGTTTACCAATCAGTCTCATCTGAAACACCAGACAAGGAAGAGTCGTAACGACGATTTTCTTAGTTATCAAAATGCTGCATGTACTTGACAATAAAGTGGCTTTTCTGTTAGCGTACGCTTTGCTGAGCTTAACAAGCTGTCTAGTAAAGTCCGCTTCTCAGTGTTCGCGGAATTCCCTAAATAAAGAAGAAATTATTTGCAAAAATGTACAGTATATAAAAGATATACGCAGTGCGTGGGAGAAGGATTGGACGCATTTAAGTATTGTTAACGATGAAATAAAGCAATTAGAGTGGAATGGTGGGTACAGTGACACTTTAAAAGCATATAAATATTATTTTATAGCAAACAAATATAATTACAGATAATCTCGAAGAATTGTTAAATCTTGAAAGTCTTGATCTTTCACATGTGGGTGAATTAATTTTAGACGAAAATGGATTCGGCAGTTTAACAAATCTAAAATTTTTTAATGTATCTAATTGCAAGCTGGAAAGCGTAAAGAATAAATTTTTAAATGATGCCAACATGGTGAACAATTTAGATGCAAGTTGGAATTCATTGGGGAATTTAAATTTTGATAGGAAAAATAAATTTCCATCACTAGAAGTCGCGAATTTTTCTCATAATCAAATTCAAACAGTAGACACTGAAAATGCTTTAACGAAACTAAAAATTCTTCATTTGGATTTCAATGAGTTAAAAAGTCTAAGTCTACACGATCATATAAACCTCAATGTTTTAACTATGAGTGAAAATCTAATCGAAAAGGTAAATAGTTGGATTGTGAGCCATTCTGATGATAAGAAACAACTTGGAAAGGTTTTGTAGCTTTTTTTTAGTATGTTTTCTAAGTTAGTTTATTTAATAATACCCAACTTGATTAATTTTTCTTCAGCTCTCTCAACAAGATGGACCGATGTCACCAGTAGCCAATAAAATTTGTTTTAAAATGCCCCTTAATATTTCTCGAGTTAAATATTGGAGTTAAAAGTATTTTGCTTTTGTGACTGATTGCTAAAAAAGGCCCACTAGTGATACACACAAGAGTATATCCAAGCATTCATGTCGATATGGGGTAGACACATTTAGAAATGAAATGGATGGCAATGCAATTTAGATACTGCTTCAACGCCTACTTCTTCCGTCTCTTTTCACTATCATAACACCATTTTTCCACTTCTAGATGACATTGGGCTATTATCTGAGTGCTGCTCTTAGAAAAAAAATCTTTAGATTCAGCAGCTTCAACTTTTTTTAATCGAGAAGTTAAAACAAAATGTCTCTCAATCTAAAAAAGATTATCATGCTTGTTTTGATTAAAATATTTAATTGAATATGAATTTATGGTTCAATGAATGGCATTTTAAAATTAATATTTTTAAGCTTCCTGAAAATCTTATCGCTCATAAATTTTTCTTTTAATGTTTTTCATTTCAGTTGACAACGAACTCTTTTGGAAATCTGCCAGCACTAGAAGAATTAGTTATAACTGCCTGCCCCCTAAGTGAAATTGAAGGCGGGGCCTTTGAAAGTATGTTGCTGCTTAAAAATTTGAATCTATCAGCGAATAGTTTGAAATATTTACCAACTGATGTATTTGTTGGTCTAAATCGCCTAATACAATTAGATCTCAGCTCAAATAATCTTGAGGAGTTGGCCCACTTGCAATTCCAACATTTAGTTAAATTGCAATATCTGGATGTGAGCCGTAACAGCTTAAAGGCACTTAACGCTAGTCATTTTAATAGTTTGACAAACTTGCGCAAATTGTTTTTGTATGAAAATGATATAGAAGAAATCGGGCCCAATACATTTTCGAATCTAAGGTCTTTGGATACGTTGGATTTATCATACAATAATTTAGTTCACTTGGATGGAGAGGTGTTCGGTGCAAACACTTTGCCGCGTTTGCGCAAACTTATACTGAAGTCAAACAGTTTGAAAAATTTACATCCGTTAGCTTTTGCTTCGTTGCCATTTCTGCAGTATCTCTCGCTGGGAGCGAATGAATTGAGCAGCTTAGATGTTCGGATGTTCGCTCCTCTGAGGCGGTTAGAAAAACTGCATTTGGGCAACAATCTGATTGAAACAATAACCTCTGATGTTTTGGAATCATTGACTGATGTAAAAGAATTACTTTTGGATAATAATCGTTTGTCATTTTTGTCCGATTCAAAGGCCGCATTTGCGTATTTGGAAAAAGTATCTTTAGAAGGCAACCCGTGGCAATGTCCTTGTTGGGATGATGTGACCAATTACCTTGAAAAGCGTGGCATTTCTTATGTTCGTCATCAAAGCCCATATTTTAGAGGGCAAAAGCCGTTGTGTGTCGTGACACCAGTTGCTTTCTGCGTTAAGGACTTAAAATTAGTGAAAGAACATAAAATTGAAGAAATTTATAACAGTGGCTAACAGCGACACAATTTCAGTAAATAAATTTAAAAATTATCACTCAATACATCGAATTGCGAAAAGGATATAGAAAATATTTTGGATACTCTAAATTGGTTTTGGTTTTGGTTTTTTTAAATGTCTCCTTGTGGTTTAAATGACAGGAATATGGTGCCTCTTCCTACCAACAGATATTTTAAGATTATTGATTATAAGTAAATATAAATTTTTATAAGCAAAAAGTAATTTCCTGCTCTTAGATCCGTTAGAAAGACCTAAGTGGGCCTACTTTTTATTATTTTGCTAAAATTTTGTAAGTACATCTGGAAGTGAACTAGTTGGTTGTCCAAAGACATATTTTAGAGGATTAGTGTAAGAAATGTATCTTTACAGTGTGTTGCAATACCACTTTTAGTTGCAATAGTATGACATATTAAAATTTAAGAGGAGCTAAAATGCAACTATAGAACTGGTGATAAGTAAATGTTACGCCCCTAATAAAAATAAAAAGTTATGTTGTATGGTTTTGTATGTTATATGTTTTCGGTTTAAAAATCGTGTAAATGTCAGGCTAAGGGTTTAGCATTTTTGAGTTGTTGAGAAACACCGTCTCGGCCGGCAATTTTAAAGGCGATGGAAAAACTTTTATTGGGGATATGTTGGCTGATCAATATACAATTTTTCTGAATTTTTCCCCCCCGTGTGATTTCATATGCCTTTGTGAAAATGTTTATGGATTAATTAGCGACCAAACTACAACGGCTATCATTTGCTCACGGTCCTCTATTATAATAATAATCGGCATCGGAATATACTTATCCTCGTTCTGTACTGGCATAGCAAAATAGTGAAGTAAATGGAAACTAAAAATAATTAGAAGAACCCAGTTTAATGCGAGAGGTCCTTTTGCTTTGCTTTTCAGATGTGTCTTCTCTACCACTATCCCTCTTTTATAATTCTCGTACAAAATATTATACATTAATCAAGAGCAACTGTGATTATGCTGTATTGAGGAAAAGCTTAATTTTTTAATGCAAACTGCACAATCCATGGCCCCATTATACCATTTCTGTATAAGGACTTTAGTTTCAAGGCCTTTAGTTTAAGATCTCGCTTTGCTCCCACCAAAAATATACAATTTTCCCTCTTTCTGGAAGGCTTTATAAATCCCATTTTCTTTAAAAGCGCTATAAGTCCATTTTCACAAAAACTTATCTAATGATAAAAATGAGAAAAATTTACTTTGAACTTTTTATTTGTAAAATTTCCTCAAATAATCATGGTTTCTATAATTAGCATTATTCACTAAATTATAATCATTCGATATAAGATAACCAATAAAATTTTTTGTCAACTCAAAGATATCGATGAAAAGGAATTACAGTTTTATTAGAAGTAATAACATCATTCATGCCATATCTTAAGTTTGTCTTTTTTAATTTATTGCCACGTAATTGCAATTATACTGAAGGCAAATTTGGAGAGTAACATCGCTCGAGGTCCTTATCAGGGTTTGGTCTTAAATTTAAATTAATTCAATATTATTAACAACTGATGCCGAAGTTTTTATTTCATGAGCGCATGACGACGTTTTGATGACCACAAAAAAACATTTTAGGCTGGAAACACTTGAGCTCACGATATTAGTCAATTCACAAACCTTTCAAAAAAATCACTGGTAGTTTCATCAAATGACTGGTAGAGGTTTTATTAATAAAGAAGGTGTTAACTGAAAGCACATCGAGCGTTACGACATTTAAAATGTTCTCAGTCGTTTAATATATTTTACATTTTTATTAATACATTTTTCGTTTGCTTTACTGTGACAACATTTATTATCAGCTGCTTATAATTCTGTTTTCATTTACAATACCGGAGAAATGACGAAATTCAATTGATGATCTCTAATGCCAGTGCTGCCGTGTTAGAATAACTTTTAATACTCTGATATGATGCATACATTATATCCGAGTATGATATGATGTACGTATTAATAAGTGAATTAATAAATTTATAATAATATATATATATCTTATTAATTATTATTTTGTTATATATCTATAGAAAAGAAAGCTTATAACAATTAAATGAATATATATATATATATTAAACATTTATTAATTATTAAATATATAATATAATTAAAATTATATTAATTATTTTAAATAATTAAATTATTTAAATATAAATAAATATTAATATATTAAATAATAATAATAATAATAATAATAATAATAATAATAATAATAATAATAATAATAATAATAATAATAATAATAATAATAATAATAGTAATAATAATAATAATAATAATAATAATAATAATAATAATAATTATATATATATATATATATATATATGCAAAAAAAATTATTTAAATTAATTATATTTGACTATAAAATAAATAATTTTATAAAATTATTAACATTTATGTTAAAAATTTGATCAAAAATTATCCCCATTAAATATTTAATAAGTAAATTATTAATTTGTAAATAATATATATATATATATATATATATATAATATTATAAAATAATATATATATATATATATATATATTATTTACAAATCATTTATAAATGATTTACTAATTTTAATTATATAAATAAAATATTTTATATTTATTTAAAAAATTATTAAATTTTAAAAATACAAAAAAAAATATTATAAATTATTTAATTTTTTATAAATTAAATAATTATTTAAATTAATTATACAAATCTACTAATATATTTGTATTAATTATATTACAAATGTACTCATGGGACAATAAGATTTCATTTTTATATGACTTTTGCCGATATTTGTTAATGTGGCAATAAAATTGTATTTCCTTTCGAAAGATAGTGTACTCGAAAATGTCCTTTTTTTTGATAATGATTTTAAATTTTTCTCAATTTTATTAAAATAGAGGCTGAGAGTTATGGATTACAGTATCGCTGATATTGATTTTAATTTGCCGTTTGTCTTTTAGCCATATGCCAGTCCATTGCTTAAAAAAGGATATTCACACAAACTCCTTGGAAAAGCACTGAGAAAAATTATACTACTAGAGTGGAATATTTTTTTTTTTGATGCAAAAAAATGTTAAACATTTTGCTCGCAGGTATTTATTTTCTTTCGAAAACTAATTCCAAACGTAGACGAAACGAATTTTGGTTTAGTAAATCTACATTCGCTTAAGGATATCGGTTGAAAATACCAGCTACACTCACAATTAATTACTTGCTAACAATTAGAAATAGAAAATATGGCTGAAGATGATTTGATAAAATTCTCTAACGATCAAGTGACAACAGACAGACCAGCTGGCGATTTATATATATACAATTTTTGTTATACTTTCAGAAAAGAAATTCAGAAATACTTTTTCTAAAGGTAAACTCATGACCATTTGAAATAACTGAAATGTGAAATAATAATTAGAACATCTTTAAGCTGATGGCTTCTTAACAACTTGCCGGTCATGGTGCAAACCAGTAAGATGTCAAATTGGCGTCTGCTAAATTCAATCTAGTTGGCAGCTTAGCGGAAAGCTGTCAAAATACAAGAAACAAATTCCAACCACTAATTATTGAGGTTACCTTACATACTTTGATTAAGATCTTTTGTTGAGTTCTTTAAATAAGTTTATGATGCGGTTTTTCGAAAAGTTCACTTTATGAAGTTATTTATTCGAGTTAATGACTTTGGCTGTAATACTGACTTTCCCTAATAAGATACCAATTAACGAAAATTTTCTACTTATTAAAATTTTATTTTAGTAACCTTTTTCAATTACAATCTCTAGTCCTTTCAACAAAACCATTTCTTAGGGGCTCTACAAAATTAAAAGATTCTTCTCGAAGAAGTTTGCACTGAGTGAAAACTTTTCCTTCAATGTCCTTTCTGTGTGAAAAATGTTAAAGGCAATAAAGTTTTAAAGTTGACTCTAATAAGCTTTTCAAGTTATTTTAACCCCAAACAAAATACTTAAAATAGCCCATTAATCTGTTTAATGGTAATTAGATATTTTATTATTACTGAAATTGAAAAGGATTTTTTTTTATTATAATTTTCACACTTTTCATGCCATTTTTCTGTGGCATTTGTCATTAACTTTTAGGAAAAGAGTTGTCCACTTAGTAACTCTTTTATAATTGTGGTGTCATTTAGCATTGACATAGTAAACTTTGTTTTCGAAACTAAATCCTTGGAGACTATCCATTACAATGCAGCAGAGAGCCGAGCTAAAAAGCGTTAAAAACAATAAAAAGTTTTGTGCAAAAATACAATTTTCTTCTTTTCTTTTGTTTGATTACCGCAATACAGCAAAACAAAAACTTTTCAAACAAGTTGTGAAATAAATTGTTATCAGATCGCAATTAGTTTTTATACTTGGCCAAATGTCATCTTCACTCAAAACTAATTGAGATATCAAGAGGCCTTTACTTTTTGTTACTGCAGTAGTAGAATTATTTTTCTGGCCTCACTACTGAATATCACGCAGGACTACCAGCTCTCATAAATATTCATTTCTGGTCTTATCTTATTATAATTTCTAATAGAAATTAGTTAATCTAATAGAAATTAGTTAGGAAATGAAAGTTCTACGCATTTTATATAATTAACAGCAAATTATATTACTTTGCTCGCAATTACCTTCACTTTCTTTACATTACTTTCAAAGGAGTAAACTAAACACTAATAGAGAGTGTTGTATCAAAGTTGACTAAATTAAATTTCTGCTGCACCATCTTGTCTTACTTTCTCTAAAAGAACTTTTTATTTAAAATTGCTGTCATGATAGAAGACATTTTTAATTGAGTGAATAAAATGCAAAATTAGGAATAATTTTTCTTATTAGTATAAAATGATAAAAGAAATTTTCTTTAGCAATTATGACAAGGATATTCAGAGAGTAATCAATTTTGTAATATTTTATATGAAGCTGTTTTGGTCTTAACGCAAATCAAAATCAAAGGAAACTCCTTAAGGACGAAAATTTATAATAATGTTTTCTGTCATGTGCTAAGTAAAATTGGCAAAGTTTCCTTTAAGTTAAATTTTTATAATTCATATTTGAATGGCAAGTGTTGATCTATTCGTGATAATTTGGTCATATTGGCAGGATTGTTGAATATATAATTTTTTTTCAATTTCTATTGCACTGCCTACAACCGCTTAAGGACTTTAAGGATATGATATAATATGATATCCTGTTTCTTTTATACTTTATGTAATTGCTCTCGTATTCCTTTCAAGTTTCTTGCTAAAGATCTTTTGTATTATTGCAGTAAGACATTAATGTACTAGTCCCTGTCACAAGGACATTATTTATGTAATATTTTGTTATGTGGTCATGCATTTACAGGACTCATGGCAGTAATTTGTAAACATGGAACATAAATGTTTCTGCAATTCTTTACTAAAGCAAATACATGTTTTAAATGTGCATTAAATTAGACATGCATCAACTATTTATATTAGATGTGCTCCTAAAGCAATCACGACTGCAGGTAAGCAAGAATCACATGCACGAGAGGTCAACGTGGTGCATATGTTTCATATTTAAAAATTTTATATTAAAACGAAAAATGTTCGACGTTAAAAAATTAATATGTGGAAAATTATACAAATTTCTCACCATTTTGTCTGTAAAAATTTTTCATATAAATATTATTTTCAGTGTACTCATATCCTGTAAGAAAAATGGTCAGTAATAATTTCAGTTTTATATGCATGATTTGTAAAACTGGAGGTTTATATTATAACAAAGTACAAAAGTATTCCGGCTTGCAAAAATAATATAAATAATGTACCAACGATGCGTATGTTTAGTGATATAAGATAAGGAAGGATTCTTTTATTTGTAATAGTTTTATCATTAATGCAATTACTAGGCAGTTCCTTGATATAGCAAAGACTCCAGCAGATGAAAAAGGAAAGTACACTTTGATTAAATAGTCGTACCACTATTTAAAATCGTTAAAAATTCCGTATAATTTCTTTGCTTTTTTATACTCGCAGGGTCTGCAAAGAAATCTTTAAAAAAAATTAATAAAATCGATACAGCCGTTCTCAACTTTTTATTAATTTTGGAATATACCAAACATGTTATATACAAATACCGGCCAATGAACAAGCGTATAAGGAAGCAAAAAATGCTTTAATTTCATTTGTATTAATGACACCCAACTATAATTTCAGGTGTATAATAGTGTTTTCACACTGAGGATAAAACCTGGTTTTAAAACCAAATTTGGTTTTAACTTTAAAACCAATCCTTAAAACCTGGTTTTACCATACAAAACAATTCTGATAAATTCTGATTTTAAAACTTTTTTGAATTGGTTTAAAGTAGATTTTATGAAATACAACCTTGTTTTATACAATACATATTCAGTGCTACCAAGTTAGAAAGATTGAAAACAGCTGATAATTCATTCCCATTCACAAATATTCATTCACAAAATGTAAAATCATTTCAATTTTAGAACACATTTTTAAAATTTCTTATTTTTTATATAAACAATAACAGCTGTCGTACAGTTTGTCAAATAAATGTGGGAAGAATAATAACAACAAACACACCTATTTCTACAAAAAATTTATTTTATCATCAACAAATTTATTTTACAAACTGTATTATAAAACCTGATTTTATCAAAATTGTATGTGAACACAAAATCAGCTGTTTGTAGGTTTTAAGTTAAAACCAGATTTTAACTTTAGGTGTGAAAACACTATAAAAGAATATATTAAAAAGACTTGCTTACTCACAAAAACTCTTCGAAATAATGTGGCAACGCCTGAAATTGGTATAAAGAAGTAAATCCAAATAAAGTGAGAATAATCAACATGTTTAAAGATAAAAAAAAGCAATTTTAATAGACGTGAACAAGTTGTATTGACTAGAGTTAGATTAGGACATATTATGACAGCACATAGCCAAATTCAAAGGAGGAAAATTTTCAAAAATCTAGACAATTCTAATGTTTATGCCAGAATCGAGTACCTTTGCTGGAATACGCAGCGTTGCTTTGTTCGGCCCGAATTGAGCACCCCTGCTGGAATACGCGGTGTTGCTGCGTTCAACAGCGATGTGCGTCTTCGCGGCGTCGTGTGGTGCGAGTTTTCTTGCGTGCTTGCGATGGCAGACAGCGTTAGTCTTTAGTGATCAGTGCAAGGGAAAACAACCCCCTCTCTTAAAACATATTGTACAATATTAAATAGTAGAAATAAAAATACGTAAAGAAATTTCATAAAGTGTATGAATAAATAAGTATAGATAAACAGCTAAAGTCGTATAAAATCTTTGATTTATGGAAGAAGAAAAAGCAATACAAGAGGAACTTATATATATATATAAAGGACCAGAGGAACCAACTATAGCGCATCCGCTACCAACCCCCAACAGAAATCATCCCCCAATACAAACAACTAATATCTTACTATCTGTGACATAAGACAATTCTCTTTTATTGTTGGAGTTCCTTAAAGAGTGTAAAATAGCGTAACCTAACCCATACAAACATTATGACTTGTGCATTACCCACTTTCAAACTCCTGGAACGTCATTTGACACTTCAAGTATCCACTTCAAAAGCGAGACACAATTTATGAAAAGTGTCATGACAGTGTCGCAATGTTTTGATGTTCTATTTTGAACACAATATTGAAGTCACAGGCAGAGCGGTTTGGTAATCATATTGTAGCCATGTTACAAGCTAATATAATTTAAGATATATCGCTAAACTATTTACCTCTTTCGTTTTTGTATAAATTGGCCCTCAATATTAATAAATGAAGAAGAATAAAACTAAATTTTAAGCTGTCCAATTCAGTTCAGGCATTAGATTAAGAAATTGAGCGCCTGCTTAAGCGCCTGATTGAGCGCCCGACTGTGCACCTGATTAAGGCCCTAATTGAGCGCGTGATTAAGCACCTGTTTGGACGCCTGATTGAGCGTCTGATTGAGCGCCTGATTGGGTCCCTGATTGAGCGCCTGATTGACCACCTGATTGAGCGCCTGATTGTGCGCCTGATTGAGCGCCTAATTGAACGCGTGATTGAGCGCCTGATTGAGCGCCTCGTTTTTCTCTCTTCATTAAAACAAAATAACAAATTGCGTTTTTAATTCCACAGTAAACTTTATCGTTTAATATAAATAAATTAAAATAATTTTATAAATTAATTATTTATATTCAACTGTACGAGCTTAAGACCATAGAAGTGATCGCTCTTATTCTAGCACATAAGCTTATAATCAACTTATTCTTTTTTTTTTATATAAATAAAAAAATTAATAAATAAATAATATCAAACATAAACAATTTTTTTTCTTAAATTAAATAAATAATATAAGATTTAATATCCTGGGAAAACGTTAATCGTTTTTTTGCGCAGGACTAGTTTTTCCCTTTACATTTTCTTAAGACATGTGTATGGTGTACTTACTAATGTGAAGATAAAAGCCTTACATTTTGAATGATTTATAAGGCACCTGACGCTGGTTTATTGGCAGACAAGAGATTTTACTTAATTATAGCAGAGCATTTAAAAAGGTAAAGGATTTTTATATGTTTTAACAGCCTTTTTAAATATTGTAAAGCAGAGAAGGAATTTATTTAATTGCTTTCAAAAAAAAAAAAAAAAAAAAGATTTACTACAAGGATAACCTGGTAGCAAAGTTGATAGTAGTAATTGCTTCAGAATTTTTCCTACCGAGGATATCAGATTTTATCCTTATGAGCAGCAGTCAGATAGAGTAGCAGTCAGATAGAGCAGCAGCCCTTCTATGCAAAAGGCTTTTTTTGAACTACTGAGATTCTTCTGAAAACTTAACATTTCCAGGTAATTTCCTACCACTTTTACTTATTTGAAATTCAAAACCATATATAATTAATTAAATGACTGCCATTAATGTTTGCACAAGCATCTTGTTATCCATTTCATGTGAGAGTTGCCGCAAGACTAAATTGCTGCCAATAATAGTCTTTTACAGTCATCATTGACCAATTCAATAGAAACATTTTTCTTAGTATTTTTTACCTTTTCGAAGATGTGCTACATTTCGCCGCTGAGCAAAACTGCGTCCTGTATTAATCGTTTTGGTTCGTGACGACTTAATAAAATTTTATTTGTTCTGCGATTTTTTGTCCTGTAGAACTTTTGTGGATAAGAAACACATTTCACACGAGTACCACAAATTTAAATAGATTGAAAAGCAAAATTATTTATTAAAAAATTGCTTCCACGTTCACTGCTTGCCCCAACTGACACTGCCTTACTTTAAACACTAGACTAGGAAATGTGGTTTATTGTTGAGAATGCTAAAAAGCATTTAATTACATCATTTTGAGCTTTTCATGTACTTTATAAAGTTTATCAATACCTTTTTATTGCTTTTTAGAATTGGGAATGCACATTTTAAAGAAACGCTTTTGGCATTTAAATAAATTTGTTTTGTATAAAATCTATATTATAAAGACATAACAGCGGAAAATGGTATGTAGGGGGATGTTCAGGGGAATCACATAGAATGGGACAGTGCAAGAAGATTAACAAAATATATTACAGAAAGGAAAAAAGCAAATAAACAAATAAAACAAATAAAGCAATATTATACCGTGGTTTTACTTTTTTATTGCACTGTCAGAACCATATTTGCTCATTCTCGCTTATAAAAGAGGAATTAGTCGACGTGAAGTTCCGTTCTAGTCATTGTCCAGTTGGTGGACTGCTGGGAATATATGCCCATATATGAATATATTTTAGCAATAAGCGATCACAGATAATAAAGATGGTCGCACATTAGCCGTGTTGAGTCTGAAAATGCCTGTAAAATCCGAGGGATAGGAGATCATATAGAGGTAAGCTTTTTGTAATGATAGTGGGTTCCATCTTTTTTTTTTAAGGATTTTATAAATAACACGCAAACATTGGAAAAGATCTGGCGAATTTATCATCAAACAAAAAAAAAAGTGTCACCAGCTCCACTGTTCTAGTGTCACCAGCTCCACTGTTCCAGTGTTCCACAATACTTCTGTACAACGCCTTTGCTCCCTACAAATACTCAAATATCCATGCATATCCCTTCGCATTGATGTTTAGTATGTCTATCATACGAAATTAATTATCCTTTGAATCCAGTTATTAAAAATACATGTGCGTATATGTGTGGGTGTGTGTCATAAGTTAAATAAAATTTTCAGTTTCTATGGCAAATAATTACAATTCCTCTTTGAGATCATATTTGAATGCCATTCAGAATTTTCAATACAGTTTATTTATCCCACTATGGCGAAGTGAACCAATTGGATGTATAATCCAGCAACTTTTACTATTCACACTAAAGGATAATTAAATAGGCTTTAAGACGAGTTTAATGCAACTCCAAATACGGGACGGTACAAATTATTAAAAAGAAACGTCCTAAACTATATAGCGATCGCTTTATCTCGCCAAACGATATATTTTTATCGCAACTAAACTCCTAATTGGTATTAATTTTTATACAGTGAAGGTTAAATATTACTAATAATATTAACAAAATTTATTAGTAGTATCAATATTTCAATACTGTTTTAAAGGACACAAAGTTGTTTTCTACAGGATATTCGTTTTCAAATATTTTGCAATAAAAGTAATAAATTAAAACTCTCCAAATAATTAAAATTGTTACAATGAACAACGTACAGCAGACACAGTAAACATTTACTTTCATTTCCAATTCATACTAAAATCCTGAAATTATTACACAGGAGTACTTAAAAGTTCATTGAAATTTATTTTTATGGCGTATCGGCTGGCTTTACCGCATGATAATGCAAATCATAGGTTTAGCCGGAACAACTGGAGATTTGAGAATCTTCTAATTAAATATAATAGGAAAAATTCTATAAAAAAGTTTTAACGAGAATCGATTTAAATACACGTATTTGTTGGCCACTCAAAAATATAAACGAACAGGATTAGAAGGCAATACATGTTTGATGTTGCATATCAAATATTTTTGCCCCACTTAAATGTCAAATCAGGACAATTTTTGTCTATAAATAAAATAAAGAACTTTTCTTTATGGCGAAAATTTTTGTGCTTTTTTGTCTTATAGGAGCGGCGGACTAGGGATAGTCCTTAGGGATTGCTACAACGCCTCTGCTGTTGAAGTACTTCTATTGAATTATTTTGAATATTTTATTTTTTTCATGGTTTTACTTTGCTAAGCCGAATGTGAATTGTGTCCTGGTAAATGCAGAGTAACTTTTAACACTGCCTTCGTCACTTGGACTTTCCATCCACAATTGCACCTGAGATATGAAAGGGTTGGAGAAAAATGCAAGAGAGAATTGTTATTTATTATTTTGCGACTGCCGGAATAAGTATTCGGTGAATTTAGTAGTCGATACAGGCATGAGCTTCCTTAATGGTTTTAATTATCTGGACTGTAATTTATACTGCAATACAAAGCCTTTAAGTACAAAGCCTTTAGAACTCCTATGGACTCTGTCCGCTTGCTATTTATTATCGGACACAACTCCTGCTAATCAGGTTGTTTCTAGATCCACTTGTTAGGGTGTAGCCGCAACTTTGCACTGTGTGTTATCTAATGCCAAGTATGTTTAAGGATCTGGTGAAAATATTCTACGCAGATGCCAGCAGAATATTCTAAAATCTTTCATTTAATTTAAAAAGTCGGTTATATATAAAATATAAATGTTTAGAAGCAACCAAATAAATTCTAATGGCCGGGTAACACTATTTTTATTGCATTACAAATTTAGAAAATTAATTCAATAGAAGAGTATTAGCAAGTAAATTATTTCTAATCCTTTTCAAATTCCTCTAATGGAATTTAATACCATCAGCCGTCACTGGTGTAGAGGATGTATAATTCAAGAGATGTCCTTTGCTTTACAAAAGCTTTGCTAGAAAATCGTATATTCAAGGATTAAGGCAGCATTATTATC
Source organism: Ormia ochracea (assembly GCA_963402855.1). Classification (NCBI taxonomy): domain Eukaryota; kingdom Metazoa; phylum Arthropoda; class Insecta; order Diptera; family Tachinidae; genus Ormia; species Ormia ochracea. Next base: position 17,391,203 of record OY727106.1, read on the forward strand.
AAATATGTTACTTTGCGTTCTCTTACAAAATTTAGGGTGAGAGCCCTGAGCTGTACCATCAGTTCTCCATATTGACCTTTCCATGCTTATGATTCTCTAAATAAATTTTGCAAAATATGTTTTCAACTCCCTTCATAACTTGCAAATGATTTGCATTACTTCAGCTTAAGTTTGAAAGTTTGCTACTCCGAGTAATTCATTTCCGACAATTCAAATGTTTGAAATAATGCTGTTAACACAATGTTTGCATATGTGTTTGTGTAAATGCACATATGTATGTGTGAATGATGTATGTAGTTGCCAAAATAAAAAAAAAAAAGGTTTCGAGCATACAAATGCATTCATTTATTTGTACTACATTCTTAACTAGCAAAGTTGTTACACTCGTACATGCACGTGCATGCAACTATTTGAATTTTTTGCTTGCAGAGTTCAGTTTTGCGCTTTGGAATTCTACAGTTACAGAGATGATGGCAAAGCAACCAACCCAGTAGTGTAATTAGGTCAAAATGTTTGCTTTGCATAAAATCCTTGAGGGCAGATTTGGGTATTTTGTATACAATTTTGTGTAGTGTTGGCTAAAAATTATTCTCCTTTTTCACATTTTCGACATTTATATATTTTTTTAAAATAAATTTTCTTCTTTGCCTTTTTTATTGCAATCAAAAATTTTCTTAGTTTTAATTTGTGTGCATAAATTCATAAATTTGCAAATTAAATAAGCCATTGCAAAATATTTTATTTCACTACTTGTTTATTAAATGATTCTCTTCATATTCTTTAATCATAATTTAAATCTTTATTTGAATTAAAGCCAAACATTAAACTCTTTAGCAATTTGCTGAAAGTATTCTATAAAAAGATTTAACAAAAAAAAAAAAAAAAAATAAATATAAAAAATGCTTTTGAAACCGGGCGGAAAACTTTCAATTAGATAAAAATTATAGAAAACCCTGAAGTAATGAAAGTAGCAAAAACGGTATGAAGTGAAATGAAATAAAAATGTTAAAAATAAGTCGAAAGTATGCCCAGAGCGCCAATACATTTTAACCGCTCAAATTTGTATAAGTTTTTATGTGTGGTTAGCATTGCTTGCAAGGATATTTAAAGGTGTGCTTTCATTTTATACTCAGCAAAATGCACAGGCGTAGCAAAAAGGTATATATACTCGGTTTATGTAAAACTTGACGCTCAAGGAGCAGCCCCTACTTCGCACAGCAGTGAGTTGAGTAATATAATTGTTTCTGTAAAACTATAACTCCAGGAACAGCTCTGCTCCTGCCATGCAATGCAAGTTATGATGAAGAGATAGTTATAAAGCAGAAGCTTTTTGTAAGCTGCTGTTATAGAAAAATGAAATACTACTAGAGAAGAAGGGAGGAAGAAGGCTGGTTTAATGTAACAAGAAATACAAACCAACAACTATCAATCCATAAAATGTTGAAGTCCTTTTGCAATAAAGCAAAATGCTAAAATGGAACAACTCCTAACTTTGGATTAATGTAACAACAAATACAAACCGACAACTATCAACACATAAAATGTTAAAGTCCTTTTGCATTAAAGCAAAATGCTAAAATGGAACAACTCCTAACAACTCCCTAACAGCCTCTCAAATATTTCTTGGTTTCCTGCTACATTTTTATTAAGCTTTTTTTCTTATGTCAGTTGCTGAAGCTGGTATTTAACATATAATAAATCTGTTCCATTTCGTCCTTAAAGCTTTCTTAAAATCCTATAATTGATATTCTGTAGTAGTTAAAAATTCATTTAAATAATTTTTTGTTTGGGGACGGGGCTTTTGTGTAATTTTTTAGAGTCTTCATTTATTCTCTATACTTAAAACATATGCACATTAATCAGAGAAATCTTATGTCAAACCAACAGGACTACCAAATATTGGCCGATAACTGCAATAAGCAAAATAGCCCAATGCGAATAGGTTAACGAAAAATAAACTTTTTTAAATTATTTTAACATATAAAATAATTAAAATTTAACAATTTCACTTTGTATTATGCCAAGCTTTCCATATTGCTGAAATTTTTCTTCCATCTCTCCTCATATTAAACAAACTAAAATCCTTAATACAGCCAATTAAAAATACAAAATTTAGCAAATTTAAAGAAATTTGTAAATAATTTTTATTAAAATAAGAAATAAAATCCCAAAAATTTTTTTTAAACAATTTAAAATTCGAATAGTTTTGATGACAGCTGATCAGGATATCTAGTTTCTGAGATATTCATAAGGATATTACTAAAGAGGCATTTTTAATATAGTTTTGTATACAGATAGAAAATTTTTATAATTACATTCTTTTCCTGCTCTGTAAAAAGATATTGTCCAAGGAATAAAAAAAAGTTATTTTCATTCTGCCCTTTTTTTTTAAAGGCAACAAGCAATTTAAGTGAGAAGAAAAAACTTTTTCTATCGTACAGCAGGGCATCACAGACTTCGCTTATTGTGAATGAAAAAAGTTTTACATTTGAGTTTCAATAGTCCTTTTAGAGATATCGAAAGGTTTACTTCGTAATATTTATAGCCTATCCAACTATTTATGTTTCTATTTTTCTCATAAACTTCTCAAGACGATTATTTAACAAAAAGTTACTATCAGATCATTACGAAAGGACGATGTTCCTTTTTGAGATAAAAATTTAAAAAAAAAAAAAAGATTTTAAACGAGCATAAGCATTACTGTTCAAACCAAAAAAACAGAGCAAATAAATTCTTATTTTTAATTGTAGCAAAACTTTATTTTAACTTTTTATTTCTTATTTTTATTCTTTTTTCGAATTTTGCCACCGAGCAGAGATGCCAGAGCTGTTATAAATAAATAATGAACGACACGCATATTAACGTAGTTAAATGGGGGAAATGTGTAACGTGGAACAGCATCACTTATATTGTATTTTACTATCACTTAATGACTGGATACGATTATCCATCAGAATAATTTGACCCTTATGCTATACTAGGGGGTCAAAAGTGCCCAAACCGGTTTATTGCTCGCTTTTATTGCAAATACTCAATGGATATCATTGAAACTTTAGTACAATTATTTTTTTAATTAATTTTTTTTATATAAATATGTATGAAACAAATGCATACAGAACAATTGGGTCAAGATTGCCCATATACTAAAGCGTATATGGAGAGGGTCATATGAGCTTTCGTTGTTTCAACGTATAATGAGTTGCAAAACTACGGCCAGTATATTTGAGGGCCATTTTTATAGCGGCATAACTACGGCGATAAATATAAAAGCCACAGAAAAGCTCAGTGGAAGAGTTAAAGGTTTTATTTTTTTCTTTTTGTAATCTTTCATTCATTTATGATTACTTGCAGAGAATACATGGGAAAGAAAAATTAGGGGCCTGATCCACTAATGCCACATACTTTTCCTTTATGAAATACAGGATTATTAGACATTCTTTATAAAAATTAAATATTTTCTTGTAATTTTCTAATTTCATTACAAATTTGTTAACATTCTAAAATAATAGTTAATTTTACATAATTTTCGTCAGTGAAACTTGAAAAATGTCTACATCAATAATCGTCTAAATTTTTTTTAATTTTATATTTTATGCTTTATTTTTGCTTAAAGTTTCCGCGAGTAAATTCCCTACTCATGCAATATATTGTGCAATATATATTATGAGGAAAGGATATGTGGTTAAGCTGTTATTTGCTGGCATTTCATTATTAACCACTATAGAAGAAGCGAAGAAGGATGCATGTAAAGCTGCTAAATCTTAAGTGACCAGTGACCATGACTTTTCACTTTCCAACAAAAATGGGCACATGTTCCCAAAATTTATGGGAATTTCTTATTTCAAAACTGCTAGAGCTAAAGATTCAATACATTAGCTTAGTTGTTCTACACGTCCTTAATATCCTTTTTTGTTTTTTTTTTTAAATGAACTTAACTAGGAAAGCTTGACCACAGGAAACACAAAGGGTCTTGGCTGGAATCGAACTTGCTACCTCCTGTTTAGTAGGCTGCGCATTATTCATTCGCCTACAGAGGCAGGTAACATCTATATCAGATGCATCTAATGTCCTTGGTAATATCGATATGAAATAGCTCCTACTCCTACAACGCAGGGTGCGGCCATTACAAGGAAATATAAAGGAAGGACTAGTTTCTGGTAGAAGCACATCTAGTATCGAACTATTCTTTGTAAAGCTGCTTTCTATTAATATTTTATTATGATTGGTCTTTCTCTATCGACTAAATACTCCGGCCTGCAGAAAGATAGCGAACAAGGATGTACACGCTCAGCATGTTGACTAAGAAGTGTCTATGGCTTCGTGCCCTTTTACTAAGATTTCATTTTTTATAAAAAATTATTTATATTTTCCATTATTTTGTTATCAATCTCATCACTACTGTATGCAAATTGCCACGAATAGTTTCATCTAAAGGAATACTTTAAAAAAAAAGGATCAGAATAAAATTTTGTATAAAATTAACCGATCTGGTAGGAAAAAGTAATTTTTATGACAAAATCATTAGGTGAATGGAAATAAATGCAATCAGGAGTGGTGTCTGCAATATACTCCATTTCAAAGCATACGAGGACTTCTCTAAAAGACCCTTAACCTAAAAGCTTAACAATTTCAATTTATTTCGAAATGATGGAAAAAGTTGCCAAAATATTATTACTCAAAATTACTAAGTTTATTAATATTGAAGAATATAGATGGAGAGGAGTATGCCAAAAAGGAGTTAATCAATACTTAATTTTAATAAATTTTAAATGTATGAAAAATATCAAGAAGAGCAGAGAAAACTGAAGGAATATACAAATCAAGGAAGCCACAAAATTATTTTAATCGGTAAAAACTCTTAAAGCAAAAGACTTTTAGTTGCCGGAAATACTCTCGAGTGGTCCGAATTACTTCAAAAATTCTGAACAATCTCATGTAGTTTTATTCTCTATTTAATCTTAAGTGCCAGCTCTCATTTGTAAAATGTCCTGTAAAGGATTCAAATTTTTAAAATATTCTATTATTTGTTTAAGGACTTCTGTTAATACATTCTTTAGGATTTTATTCTATTTTGAAGGCAACATTTTAATAGACAATTTTTGATTTTTTAGCATGATTTTTCTTGAACTGTAAAACCGAAACTGTCTGTCGCAAACTGCTTACTAATTCATATAAAAAGCATTACATTGCACTCTTCATTGTTGAATAAAGAAAAGTAGAAAACAAATTCTTTTCTTTGTCACAAAACAAATCAATTCGATAGAGGGGAAGGAGACCATTTGTAGCTTTAACTCTTAATATGATGTCAATAGCAATTTAGAGACGTGCAATTAATAACCCAAATCAAAGTGTTAAATGGAATTGAACGTTAAGTGAATTGAACGTATTCGCTCATATAGAAATAAAAAATTAAACCAAACAAAAATGAAAGGAAAATGAAAAACATTTTATTGTTAAATAGTGCCACAAAATAGTCACACGACTATAAATCACTTTGGTAGCATATGCTGTTAGAAATGCAGGAATTCAGCCGACGCCTCCCCACCGTACTATTGGAGCCAAATTATATTAGCACTTGAAATTCTGCTATTCTTGCTGTGAAGTCATAACGTCTAAATGTCAGCCCGTGCACACTTGCGCACTCACGCTAACGAGTATGCGCAAGCACACGTATGTTTTAAATGTGATATTGTGTGGTGCTTAAATTTTTTACATATTCTGAAAATGCATGTGCTTTGCGAAGTTTATTTGACAAGGGTCAGGCTAATACTTTAGCAAAGGAAAATACAAAATTTATAGAACAGTCAGACATTTATTTAAAGTCAGAAAGAGGAGCAATATTTATACTCGTACACTTAATACAATATTCAATTTAATGTTGGTGTCTCACAGGATAAAGGACTTGAAAGCGTTTACTGTAAATGAAACATTGTAATAATTTATGAAAGTTCCATTGAATGAAGTCTTAATATTTTTATACAATATTAAAATGACTTAAAGCTCTATAAATACAATATATTTTATTTTTTAATATAAAATAAAAATTAATTCTTTTATTATCTGAAAAATACGTTTTCATTTCCGATGCTTTACGAATAAAAGACCAATTGAAAAGAATTAGTATATCGCTTTTGGCCACACGTTGCAACATATCTAGGCAATTGCTAATATTTTCAAAAAAAAAAATTGTTTCAGAGTGAGAAAAAAATATTAATTTTGAAATTTTAATTTATTAAAAAAAAAAATTAGAAAAAAATATTTAAAAAAAAAATTAATAATTTTTAATTTTTTTTTAATTTTTTAGAATCTTTACAAGAAATTAAAAAATATAAAATTTAGAGCAGCAATTGCATCAGTTTCAATTCAAGCGATTTCAAAAAGGTTAATGGCAAAATGCCTTTTTAATAATTTTTGACATTTTGAATTTTATATAATCAGCGATAACGAGATATATAAAAATCATCTCCTTAAATATCGCTTGCTGGCCAGCAAGATATACTAATTTAGAAAATTTAAACAATATGACTATTATCACACTACAAGACTGGCATACATATATAGGGCCAGGGCTGGCTAGGTGGAGCAAGCCTTTCAAGATAAATATATTATCCTTGACATTAATGGGTGTTAATTTAGAGGTTCATAAATTGGAGTTGACAAGACACAACCCATTTAACACGTAATAATTGCTTTCTCTTTAGTATGACATTTGATTACGGATGGACTTGCATCAAGTTGCAAATGCGCAGAAGCACAAGCTTATATTACATTGCTACTCAAAGTTAAAATCCTCTTTGGGTCAATGAATTGCCAAAAAGGTAGCACACTCAAAAGCTCAATGGATTGCCAATGAGAACCACTCTAAAGCTTTTTCTACATGTTTTTTTTTCGAGGGCATGATGGAATGGCAGTGTTATTATTCCATAACTCTTCAAAAACAATGATATTCAGTATTATTACTAGCAAATATATAACAAATATATTCTAAAATATATAATGAATGCGAAAGCTGGCTTTTTAAAGCCACAAGATATTATTAGAAAAAGGGATGGATACCAAACTTACAAAAATTTAAATCGTTTCCTATTAATTATATATTTCGAATTAAGTTTTGATGAAAGAATATATTCAATACATTTGCTGTGCTACCAATGTCATGCGATTTAATACCATTGCGTTACTTTCTTTGTGATTATGTAAAAACACTTCCCTACGCTGTAAATCAATATTTGAAGAGTAGCTGCCTTGTACGCACTGGAACTGGCAGCCGCCTAAATCATATTAGAACATTAATCTGTCCAATAATATCTGTTTTATTGATATTAAATCATATATATATTTCTTTGCTTTATGATTTAAACTTGTGACTCTAAAAAACACACCCTATACAAAACGTTATGTTTGCCAGTCGTCGGCCAATTTTAAGCTAATGGCTTTAAAATTGCAAGCCAGAAAGACACTTCCGTAATAGAGAAAAAAGAAGGCGACAAAAGCGACTGAAACCCCCGGAAGATTTTATATTACATAATACCCCGTTTACACAGAAAGCTAAAATGCGCATTTACACGTTTTACACAAGTTAGACTTGAACTGTGTAAAACTTAAAATTTTAATATTTTTTTTCAATTGACTTATAACTGCAATAAGTTTCGATAGTGTTTTAAATATCCTGAAGGTTTATTGTGCGCTAAGCCGTGTATATTTGACAGCACCGACTGACATAAAAGTTGAAATGTCAAAATGAGTCAAATAAGCTGCTGTATATAATTCGTGTATCAATGGACTGTCAATGGATTGCAATAACAGCTGTTTCTTCCACATTATTGGCTTTAGTTTTGGTCTAAATGGAATATAAATTTAAGAAAATTAATGACATATTTCCTTACCCCTTGGGGCTATTACCTCAGGTGTTAGCCTTATAACATTCCATTTGCATGGAATGAAACATTTCAAGGAAAAGAAAAGTAATTTACAATATTTCATTGCATTCGGAAAGGAAAGGCTATAGAGAGTATTTTTTAACACCATTGAACTTTATCTTCTACGTCACTTAAGGACATTTCGTAAGGTTGTCACACATATTTGACTTTTTAAAAGCCTGAACTGAAAAAAAAAACTTGAATACGAACACAAAAGTGTATTTTTTTCCAAATGCCTCTTAAGGGAATTGAGTATTTTAAAACAATACGTGCAAGCCAAGCAGGATATGTAAGTGTATCGGGTATGCAGAATTCGTGCAATTATTATCCAGCTTGGTGAACACAACTGAACTGATTACTAAGGATGTCTACGTATCCATGTAGTACACACTTACAAGTCTATATGCTCGTCTGAGTGTGAGTGTATAACGTTCGCCAGCAGTTTGAACTAAACTCGTGCTCGCATGAATAGAAACTAAATTAAACAAAACTTTTTCGAACCAGACAAGCAGGCCAACGGACAAGCGGATGTGTAAAAAATTCATACATGCATACAAATGTATTTGTTAGTTGTCAGTTGTTCCTTTTCAGGCCGAGCAAAAGCAAATGAATAGAGTAGTTTCAAGATTTTTTTTTTATATACACTTTTAGCCCAAATCATTCCAAATTGATTTATTTGCCAAAAGGGACATTCATCTAGCAAAATATTTGACCAAACTAAACAAATAAATGTCAAGTGTTTATTGTATTGTTATTGTCATCGTTAGTGTTAGTGTTAGTGTTAGTGTTGGTGTTTTTTTTTTTTTTTATACCCTTCTCCAAAAAGGATGGAAGGGTATAAATAAGTTTGATATAGGGGATGCAATTTCAATAAATATTGATTTCCGACCATATAAAGTATATATATTCTGGATCGTTATAAGAAGGGGAGTATTTCGTCTGTCCGTCTGTCTGTCTGTCTGTCTGTCTGTCTGTCCTCATTTCCTTCCGGTAATTTTGTTGCGCTCAAAATTGACCTTAAATTTTGTCTAAAATCAAAAATTTTTTTACTGATCTGTTCTAATTTCTTTCAAAAGTACCACTTATAAAAAAAAGCAAAATCGGCCGATAAATAAAAAAAATATAGCCAAAAAATAATTTCATATATTTATATGAAAAAAATGCAAAAAATCCACGCTGAGTAACAAACCAAGAGCATGTGTATTGACAAGCACATCTACGTTTGCAGCCAAACTTGCTGTTAAAATTTCACTATAAAGTTGGGTAGATAAACGACTATTTTTTCTTAATTTTACCCTTTTTGAACGACATATGTGCTATATTTTTTTTTTTGAGTATATTTGTAAAGCAACGGAGCCACTGGGGATCCGTGGCTGGATGCTTATGTATATGAATAGAAAATTTTTGTTTTTGTTTTTTGTTTTTGTTGTAGCAAACGCAAATTCATTTGGTGGTGGTTTTGTTTGTGTATACTTTTATGTGTTTGCAATACGATTGTATAGTATTCTGGCATATGAAGTGTTTTTTTGCCATCATAGTTTTCTTAAGCATTTTTGTACATGCATGCACACAGTGTTGCAAAAATTTCTCCAACTATATATAGCTATTGTGTTTCGATTGCCTGCGATATGGAGCCATGAGAGCCTCCGTGGAGCTGTTATCAATGGAGATCTTGAATTTGGTGGGTGGCGTCGCAAAGAATTCCTAGCGCTGCAGAGAGCAGCAGAAAGAGAAAGAAAGGTAATCTTAGAAAGTAGTAATCGGTGAACACCTCCTCACGAAGTAATACTATGACGATATGGGTACGTTTTTAAGTTCTTCTTTATGTTGCTTATTTTTTGAGAGAACATATCCATGGAGAAGGGTATAGAAGATTCGGCACAGTCGAATATAGCACTTTTACTTGTTTGTTTTTGCCGCTGACTAACCCTCTGCTAATTTTACTGCAGTAATAAATATTTAATTTTTGCTTACGTATATAAATCCTCTTAAATAGACTTTAAAGCTTCAAATAGCGGTCAAAGTTTGTAACTAAACTGAAACTTGTGAACTTTACTTTTAATAAAAACTAAATATTTTTCTTAATACTATGCCAGTAGCCAATAGCCCATAGCCAGTAGCAAATTTCCAGTAGCCAGTAGCAAGTAGCAAGTAGCAAGTAGGAAGTAGCAAGCAGCCAGTAGATAGTAGCCAGTAGTAAGTAGCAAGTAGGCAGTACCAAGTAGCCGCTGTGGTTCCAATGACATATTTCTTTTTGTTATATTCATTTTATTTAATACCCGATGTTGCTGGTTTTTATATATATAAGAAAAATCGGAAAAAGATTGAAGTAGTAGGATTTTAATGCCATCTATTTTGGCACGCTGCAAAAATAGATAGGACAGGCAGACAGAAGGGCAAAGATCAATCAACTCTACTTTTTATAAGCATCAGGAATATATTTATACATTTTATGGGTTGTGGTTGTCAAATCAATATTATAGAAATTTCAATTTCATCACCTGTATCGAACCTATGAATATCCTTTCATCCTTTTTTTTTGGAGAGGGGTGTAAAAAGGACCAGGCGGGCCAACATGAAAAAAATTCAAATTATCTTTATTTGAAAATTAATAAGTAATAATGAATTCTGAGACTTTTCACAATTAATTAAAAGGTATATGTCTTATAGGGTGCTATAAAAGAAGAGCTTTCAAAGAAATCCTTTACGTTTCTCTAAATAGCATGCCTATATTTCAGTTATTTTTATATATTTCAGAAAAGATATTACAAAACCCCAAATGGAAAACTTGTTAAATATTTTCTACTTTTTAAAAAAATCATTTTGTTAAAGTAGTTTAACAAAAATTAATGATAAATTAATAGCACCTGCATGACTGTGCCTAATTTGTGTCCATAAATTTACAAATTTAGGTTTGTGCAGGAATTACACGCCTCTGCTTCTCTCTGCAATATCTGTCTAGTTTGAAATTTCAGGTTTACTGCAAGACTTGGAAATGTACAATAAAGCAATTTTATGTAAATCCAGAGCAAGGACACTTAATTTAAGGAAATATTAGATAACAGTGTTGACAAAACTCTCGGAAACCAATCAATTAATGTTGCCAGTGGTAGCAACCAGCTGACAGGAAATGATCAATGCGGTAGAAATTGATTGATGGATGTTTACTAAAAAAAAGAGAAATTCTGCTGCCAACTAACACAACACGTTGTAGAAAAAAACCAAAAAAAAAAAAATTCAATCCTATTCAATTACCCGCAAAGCTTACAGGTTAAACTTTCAATTTACAGCTTTGCTTTCAATATTTTATTTAAAAATTTAATTTTTTTTTTTTGTTTATTTAAAGCTGTGATTTTTAAAATTTTTTTTTTTTTTTTGTTTTTTTTTTTTTTTGGATTTAATAACTGCCAGTTTATTTGAAGTGGTATAAAAAAGTTTACAACAATTACCTTACAATGCATAAATTGGTACAAAAGCATGCGCAGTTGTGTGGTCATTGCATAAATATAAAATCAACTATTCTAAAACTCAGTGATTCTTCTATGCAAACAACGTTGGAAAGCAGACTGATTTTCAATTCAAATTTTTGTTTATTTAAAAATATGAACAAATTACATAAATGGGAATATTTACATGTTCGTTTCTACGCACGCACGTGTAAGCAGGCTTTTCGCTTTTGATGTAAAGGGGGGCGGCGATACCAACATGTCATGGTTTAAGAAATCAAAAATTTATTGGCCTTGTAAATGCAAAGAAAATAAATCACAATTAATACAATTTTTCCTTTTTGAAAACATTTAAAGGAATTTTAAACTTGTCAATGATCAAAGCATCTAATCCTGCAGTGTATCCTGCAGGTATAAAAAATGGTCAGGCACAGCCTATACATTTTTCTACAGCATTTTACTAATTAATAAAATATTGAAATCATGAAAAGGGGCAGAAGGGGTTTCTTTCCTACCGCACAGTGATCGTCATCATTGCCTCGAGTGGTGTTTCCACTGAAATACTCCTTCCTTTTTTTGTCTGAGGGCCCCTTCTCGGCATTGCTTTGTGTATTGTAAGGCATAGAAACTGTTGTATGTGTTCAAATGTTTGGTCGTGACTTCTTTGCTTCCAACAGTGGGTTGGTCACTTAAAAGGTCAAGCAGAAATTTACTTAACAGATATTTGAGTATTTCCAATTGATGTACTTTATTGATGGCAATGAAAGAATGTATTCGTCAAACGAGTATAAAAAATAAAATGTCAAAATTAAACATTTAATAATATATATTATTATTTTTTGGGGGGATTCCCCATTTATTGTTAGTCTAGTTTAGGTTGTTTGCTTGAAGATCTACCGGTATATTTGATCTTAGGATCAACGTTATGGAGACATCTAAGCCAGCTCATAAAACAAATAATGGCAAATAATAATAAATTGTAGGAATACCTGGGTTAATAATAAATATCGCTTTATGAAAAAAATTTCATAATATATTTTTTTATTACAGAATAGAGGGCTCGAATCCACTAACATAGATATTTGTAATTGGCAAATTTGAATTTTGAGTTCATTTTTAGTTTTGCGGGTTTAATCAAATTTCTTTAAAAATTTGATCAAAATTTTGAATATCCAAAAAGGCATATCCGTAGGTTTTATACGAATGCGGCCGATTTTTAGATGTCAGCCAGTAATTCTTTTCATTTAGAGGATTTAGTTTTGCTGTGGCGATATTTTTTCAATATTTCAAAGGAAAGTGCTACACCACAGAATGGACATAGTGGTTTTTACGACTCCTCTGGAGATAAGGTAGTTGCTGGTAAGATATTTCTGTATATAGTTTACTACTCAGTATATAGTTGGTCGATTATATATATAGTTGTTTCTAATGGTTGGCATTTGGTGTGACCATTTACCACCAATATTAAAGCAGTTGAGAAAAAATCATAAGAATATTATTGTCTTTTTTTATTTTCGAATGGCAGAAGGGATTGAAACCATAATCCTTGAAATTTATAATCAAAGAACTTACTGGTTACTGCAGACAAAGAAACCTGGCAGAAATGCAAAAAGCATTTTTTATAAAATGTTGCGGAAAATGTATGAGTCACTTGGAGAGCCGAGGCTTTCAATGTGAAATTTATTCTTCATTTTTTATGCCTAAATTCGAAAGAATGTGTGGTTTTATAATTGTAACCTAAACCGAAGTTCGATAGGCTAAAATGGTTTTTAAGAACAATAATTTTCTAACTGATTTAATTTCCGCTGACCACAGAGTTTCCGGTCATACAAACGACATTAATTACACCTACAAAAAGCATTGCTACTCTACTAAATGGAAAAATATACACATATTTCCTTGCAAATCATAATACGAAGCATATTTTGCCAAAATATTTGCTTTGACTGTATACATTATTATGAGTTACGAGGTGTGATCAAAAAATAAACGTTCTTTTCTAATTTCGTGAGTTTCGTATATTCGATTGGGGCATTTTTTTTCTGTTAACTTGGTCCACATATCTCCTATATATATATATATATATGTGGGGCATATCAGCAATTTTGTATTGTCAGTTTGCTTTTTAACAGATAAAAAGTTTAGTCGTGTTTTGATATGCTCTTCGATTTTTTACTATTTTTTTTTTACTAAATTTTGAGCAAAAACAACGTGGCATGGGAGCTGTTGAACGTCGTCAACGACGATCGATGATTGCTTAAGAAGATCATAACTGAAGACGAGTCATGGTTGTATGAATGTGACATTAAAACTAAAACCTCATCAGCTTAATGAAATTGTCTAGAAGAGCCTAGAACAAAAGAAACCACGTTAAGTGGTTGAGGTAAGCCTCAACAATCGTATTCACTGGACTTGAACCCCCATGACTTTATCCTCTTCCCAAAACTGACAACACCGATGAACGGTGAGCATTTTGCTATAATGGAAAAAATAAAAGAAAAATCAAAACAAAAGTTGGTGGCGATACCGAAAAGCGCTTTTTAGAAAAAACGTATCTATGTATGTATTATATCTGAGGTGGATTACTTGGAAGAGAACAAGATAGTTATTGGAAAAATTTAAAATAAAAATTATTGTTTTTATCACACCTCGTATATGTATAATTTCTTATGACTGGATTGAAAACCGGAAAATAATTCTTTTATTTGGTGTAGAAATAAGTGCTGTAAGTCGGTGGGAAATGTAGTGTCATCATGAGTTACTCTGTAATGAGGTTGGCATATAAAAGAGTACTTGCAAACTATTAAAAATTTTAGAGAAAAATATTAATTATATGTATTATTTTTATAAAGTTGAACAATAATTTGGAAAAAGCTTGTTAAGGATATCCAAAAAAAACGCCTTTTGCGTACTTCTGCCTGTTGCAAGCATACACTGTTTCCAAGTCAAGCTCATGGCCGCTCTACGTGTAACTAAAAAGCACAATTTAATCTGTTTTTATTTAATATTCTTTTTCTAATTTTATTCCTCATTGCAGCACAGACAGCTTGCGCAATGACTTTACGTATTGCATGTATTTAGAAGAAAATATATATATTTTTTCTTATTTCTTTACATTATAATCTTGCGGAAATTGCAATTTAAACGTAATGTCGCTTTGAAAAAATCATTATGAAACTCCAACCGCGTAAAACATGGTTTTCTTTTGTAGAAGGTTAAATGTTAAAGAAAACATTACTAATCCTTAAAGATTTCCTAAATAAATCACTGCGAGTGCAGGAAGTTCAGCGGAAAATGAAGATGGAGATGAAGAAAATACGTATAATCGAGCAGTTGGCTTGACTTTGCAAAATATTGTGACAATCTAACAATGAGCCTTAAATGTGTAATCAACGTTAAGAAGGGCACCCTTATAAAAATTAAAAGAAAAAAAATATTCCCCAATGAAATGTCATAATCACAACATTTGTTACGCCACCATTTTTCACAAACACAAATAAAGGGAGTGAAGCACAGCGCCACAAATAATCCATAAGGAATGCGCCGAAAGCCAGTCACATTCAACGAAGGCAAATAAAGTTATGAGAAATTAAAACTAAGTGGAGGAAAGTAATCACTGCTTCATTTTTAATGCATATTTTTTTTCAAAAAATATTATGATGTCCTGGAATGATGAAGTGTAGTCTGGGGGCTGGCTTTATAACACCCACATCGAAAGAGCTCTTGTATTGAATTTTTGAAAGTCATGTTTTGAGGTCATGTTAAAAATTATCCATTCATTGATTTTCATTTGCGCTGAAATTCGTGTGAAGAGCTTTTATCATTTCCTTTCCTTACAAGGATTTGTTGCAAAGTCATCATTTTAAATTTTAGTTAATTTTTCACCGAAATTATTAATAGCCAGCTGATGAAAATCACTGATTTCAATAAATTATGTATCAAGTAAAATTATCAAAAGTTGAAAAGTTGAAATCGAGTGTTTCTTTATCTTAAACTGACACAAAATTTCGTTTGCTGTTGGCTAAGTAGGACTACACTCTGCTGTTATTTGGCTGTAACTTCTCAAAACTTTAATTTTGAAATATTTCATATGTTTCGAAATAAACTGTCTTAAAGTGCAAGCAAGAGGCCTAGAAAAAATTTGCCACCTCATTCACAAAACCCTAAACATTTTCTTTTGACTTTTTATTATACGAGTTCCATAAAGTATACCTCCTTTAGATAAGATAAATTCTCTTCAAAAATCAACCTGAATGAGGATTTGTATTTCCCGCGTTCCATTGAAGGATCTTGCTGCACTATTGGTAACTCAATGACAATCTTCTGAGGCCCTACGTAAATTATTTTACAGAAAATAAATTACATTACTGGCAAAATCTTCAGTATATCTTACAAGAAAAAGTTCGTGTATTTGGCTCTGTAACTTTTATTAATCAAAAGTAAATATTCTGACAATCTGACGATGAGCCTTAAATGTGTTATCAATATTAAGAAGGATACCCTTGTAAAAATTAAAAGTAAAAACTATACTCCAATTTGGCACTAATAATTCACTATTGCATTCCTTTTAGTGTGATAAATTCAATACAAGGTTTGGAAAATAATAAAACAAAATAATGTACTTCAACGCCAGGACTCCATCAGGACAACATAAATGACTCTTGGTTATTTCCACACAAAAATTTAACTTGATTTTATTTGAACTTCTAACAGGAGAAATAAAATAAAACAATGACTTGCCCGCAGTTTGTTTATTCATAAAATACAATTCATTGTAACTTGGCAAATCCCTTAAGAAATTATATGGCCATTAGAGTGAAAGAAAACTGCAGTGATGAACATCGGATGGAAGATTTCTTTTTGGCGCATATAAAGAAAAAGTTTTTTAATGTTTACTCGGCACATTCAGCTTAAACATTATCAATAATAATTATACAATAAACAAATCCACAAGATAATTTTGTTTTTCCGCACATTATTATCATCAATTTATTTTGGGCTCACATGCCAATTTGCCAATATTCAGCCACATTGGCAGCCTAAAATGAGTTCTTTATGGAACTTAAGCTGAAATAATTTATGTGGCATGATAAGGCTAAAGTTTGTACTAAAAGGCACTTAACAAGGGGAAAATACAAAAAAAAATTTTGCTGAATCAGCTAAAAGGAAAAAATGTTCCACTCTCCAGCGTCTAGATTGGCTCACATTAATACACATTCGACAACTCAGATAACTGAGGAAGTTCACAATATATTTTGGGTGTTTTAAGGACAAGAGTCCTTATCTAAATATTCATAATTTTTCCCCCACGTAATTATAATACAATGATAATTTATTAAACGGCCAAGAGCAGCATAAAAATAATCTTTAAATTTCTTTTTGATTGTGAGGAGCGAAATTCCTTGATTTTTAAGAGGAGACTATGAAATTTCAAAGGATAATAATTAAGGTGCATCAATCAATTGCCTTCACAGGAGTTCATTGCATAATAATATTTTACTTCAACTAAAATGATTTAGAAAAAAATTAAAAATGTAACAGAAAAATATTTTTTTAGTGGAATACAATTTAAATCTATTAGCGATGATGTGGCGGGAGATTCACTTTTGCCACTTTAAACTTCTATTTCTTCTTATTTGCATCCACAGTTTTATATCCTGTTTAGATTATTTTAAATAAAACACGGAAAACTAAAGCTTTTCTAATAAATAAATCTCAACAAGTAAGAATTTGAACAAAAAAAATATTTTTTTTTTGCAGACTCAATGAGAATAAGGATAAAGTTAGAGATGAGGTTAAGGATTATACTTCGATAATATCTATACTCCTAAGAGGTTACTTAGATGTTGCTAAAATATTGACAATAAAACCCAAAATAATTGCTTTTAAAAAAATATATTTAAATCTTTATATAAAACAGTTTGTGGTTCTGAGTAATCAAAATAAAATCAGATTTAAAGGACACGAAAAAATTAACTCTCTCTTTTTCATTTATTTTAAACTTTAAAACGTTAATACTTTCAAAAGAATTGAATTTTTAAATTTAAAAAAAAATGCCACTTAAAAACCTCCGTAGCCGATAATGAAAATGTTATGATAATTGTTTGTCTTATTATATTTTGCCACTTATCTCAAGGCTCAAAAAGTCTATATTTTCCTTTACGTATGTATATGCCATACACACACACACACATACATGTAGTCATCTGCAAGCATAATTGTGTAAATCGGCATATTCTACTTAAATAAAAATATGAAAAAAAATTAATCTTTTGTGTTTGTAATGCTTTTATCATCGTGTGCATGTCGGACATTAATGTCCACACAACCGCCGATTAAATCACAAGCTTTCAAGGCAGTGATAGAAGAAATTAACTTAATTATTGCTACTCTGCTATCAGTCTTAAAGCAGGTGGTTGTATGGAAAAGAAACTGAATATGGAAAGTCGAAGCCACGGCCGTAAGTAGATTTATACTGACATAAAAGCACGTCAGTGTATCAATATTGGAAAGAAAATTAAAAAAACAACAGATTATTTAACATTTTACTTAAAAGGAATAAAATATTTTAAGCTTTATTAATTTATTCTTTTTTAAGCTTTTATGCAAAAAGGATTTGATAGATATCCGAAGGACATGCCCAGTAACATACAAAGGTAATATAATAAAATAAAATTTAATAAATTAATAAAATAATATAAATAATAAATAAAAGTAATTGTTGTTTATGATTGCATATGCAGGATCTATTGAGTAGGAGTTGCCTACTTATAACATGAAGGACAAATGTACGGTTAACCGTATGTTTTTATAAAATTATTCCCATTGAAAAGCAGCAGAGTTGCTTGCTATATTAAAGAAGAATAATAAAACAAAAAACCAATAACAGAAGGTTTTATTTAAAATAAACAACCGGAGGATCTGGAGCCTGGTTATGCAATCATAAACAACAATAAAATTATAAAGATCGGAAAATGAATAATATAAAATAAATAAAAATAATAATAAAAAGAGTAAAAAAATTGTATAAATAATTTAGTGAAATGTATGGAAACTCTTCAATGAGGCAGAATAGGAAATTTAAAGCTTTAAATTATATTTAAAATTAAAATACAAAATAAATGAAAATCCTTTTAAGGGAGGAGTTGCAAGACTTTTGTGATTAAAAAATTAAATATAAAAAAAATAAAATAAAATAAATAAAATATTATAACCATATTAATATTAAAGAAATATTAATATTATAAAAATAATAATAAAAGAATTTTGCTTAAGCCGTGCCTAATTTCCATATTAATTTTTTACACAATTCGGCTGATTGTATTATGGAAACACCATGTTTAAAATTGTGCATTATTTTTTTTTAATTATTTTTTTTATTTAATTTTTATTTAATTATTTTTGTTAGTTAATTATTATTTAATTTTTATTATTTGTTTTTTTTAATTATTATTAATTTTTTTAATTTTTATTATTTTATTAATTATTTTATTTAATTATTTAGATATAAATAAAAATTTTATTTTGTAAAAATAATTTGTTACATTTTATCGTTTATTTTCGATATACAATCACAGCAATCAACATCAGTGTTATCAATTTTATTATGAATCAGGTAGCCGAGCTCCGTGTAAAGTAAAAATATGGGCATGTGGTTTTTATATAATTAGTATTTTGCAGACATTGACATGAACGGCTACTTAGAAATGAAAAACTTTAGGTATAATTATAACTGCTTTAAAGAAACAATTACTGATTTTTTGGCACATTTGGGCTGTATTGCTTGCCATTTTCCAGGAAGGCTTATATATACTATCAAGATTTATTTATACACAGCAGCAACGCAGGAATGAACTACAAAACAACAGCTACCTGTTATGATTGCGGTAAATGAATAATTTTAACTTGAAGTGGTCACAGTCGGTCGGCTAAAATCGTACAATCTCTCTAGGCAGTGGCCGTTGCCTTCACTCGAGATGGCCACATCATAAAATTGATCATGTAGAATATCCAACAGACCATGAATACCAATCCAGGCTGAGGAAAACTGCCAATCATTAAACATATTAGTACAACGTTCCGCTTTTGCAATGTCATAAATTCACCTTCCCGGATATATGGGACACTCTTGCATCTCCTGTCGATTTTAGTCAGGAAGAGCAAGGAAACAGGAAATAGTTTTTAACTCATGCGATAATACAAATCTTGTCAATATCTCCAATAATAAATGTGCCTTAAAATTTTCCAATTTATAAAACGTAAATTTAATAGGAAAAATCCTAAAATCATTTATTTAAGTCTTTTCCTTTAAATTTTAGAGGTGTGCCAAACATGACAATAAGATTTGCGACTTTTTGTCACAGTATGAAGGAATAGGGTAAAAGTAGTTTCTATAATCAAAGAAAAAATAGAAAATTGCAAACTTTCAACGGATAAAATCATCGCCAGGTAATCAAATATTTTTCTTTCTTTCGAATCCATTTTATGCCCATAAAATATTGCAAAATCTATATGAACTCAATAGATATTTAATAATATTATTCGATATTTTATTTCTATGATGGAAAATATTTGCCATCACTGATAAATATTTTCATACTGGCCTCAATATAATGACAAACTCCAAAGTAATGCTGCAAAAATTGATAAGTTGGATCGACTTTGAGAAGCAACTGACGGTTCTTGATTTGGACGGAAACTAAGAACTTAAATAGTTTCATGTAATGGAAATCTTTGCAAACCAAATATTTGGAAAAAAGTAGTATTTTTCGATAATTTCCCCTTATACGATTGCATTCCATATAACAAAATTACGATATTTATTACAATCACGTTTACGCTAATTCACGATCAGCAGCATCGGTTTGTGCCTCACATATTCATATGTACATATTAAATTTTAATTTATAAATTGTGTGTTTCTACTAAAGTCTTGTTAGTCAAAACCAGTATTTTGTTACGTGTTTTCTTTTACATACGAAAACTATTCAAACTTCCAAAATATCTATTCAACATGAGATTTCTTAAAGAAAATTATATTTTCAACTATCTAGTATTTTTATAAAAAAATAAAAAAAAATTATAAATTAATAATGCAGGTTGTATGACTAATAATTTATTTAAATTTTTTCAAGCATAATAGCTTACAAAGCTTATATTGTCTATGAGAATTCGAAGACCACTTCCATGGTTCGAACTATTTTCTTTAAGATCATCCACACGATAGTAGCAACGCACTATTATTTATAAGTTATGATATTTGAATTATTTAAGGAAATTCGTTGAATAAATAAACAAAAGTTTTGAAAGACTTGGGCTTAAATATGTAAGAAAAATCTTCACTTTTATATAACAGCTAAAGTTACGCAATACCAGCTAATAATCAAAAGAAGCCGAGACAACGAATGCAACTGAATAACCAGAAAAACACAATCTAAAATAAATTACTAAAATAATGTAATCGATTTTAAAGAGAGACAAGCAATGGAACTTTTGCCGTGGGCCAAGTAACTACATATTCAATCATTCTACAATCAATGTACAATCATCCAGTGAGCAAAACTATTTTCTCGAAATATTAGCCAGTATTGTAATGGATTTCGAGTTTTGTGGGCAATAAGTCATAGCTTTAATAGCTATTCTTATAATATCGTGTCACACCGTGTCTGATTAAAATATATACTAAATGTAATTCCATTGGTGTCCACAGCCGACTTTTCTGGCTTTTTTTATTGTGACTCTTCATATAACGCAACACTTACACTGCATACACATGTTGGTGGGTGTGTCAATTTTAATTGTTTTCTTTCAGCCTAAACATATGCTATAATATTCTTTAATTTCAAGTATGTGTGTTTACATGATTTTTAGCGACTTGTAGAAAACAACAGTTTACCACCCAGCAGCAAAATCATGTAAAAGTGATAGAGAATATTTGCCAGGGTGGGGGCGTTTAAATAAAAAAATTTATTAATACAAATGTCAGAGACTATACTGAACTTCTGATTGATCAGTTGTGGAACAGTATGGCAAACGAAAATAGAATTCTTATTTAATTTAATGAAATGTATTAATACTCGGAGACAATATGGTTAAAAAAGTAGCAGCATTTCGACTGCCAAGATTAAGCCTTTGATACTCTACACTAAGAGCGGTGAAGAGCTGTAAAATAAGGAGATGGCAAATGGTGTAATGGTGACAGAAGACTAGCTTTGAAATAGTTTATATTGCCAATTGCCCTTGCTTCTGCCTAATTTACTTTTAAGTGGTCATTTACATCAATAGAGAGTTGCATTGCTAATTACAAATTCTTACCACCTACAACTGTTTCATATTTGCTATTAATTGATACATGTGGAAAGGAAAGCCAAAACGCCTATGCTAAGATCCTTTTTGCTCCAAACTCCATATGCGTTATATTTCAAGCACATATCACCTCTCACAACACCATGCTTACCTTCAACGAATTTTATGAATTATAGGATTATTTTTTTATTAATTATTTATTTACTTAATATTACAATTATATTAATATAATTATAATATGCTTAGAAGCATTGGCTGCTGAGCCATCGGCTACTTAAGCAAGCCTAAGCGAATTTTTTTAATTTAAGATTATGCAATGCTGGGGAGTTACTCTCGTTTGCGATGCGTTAGAAAATGTTCGCAACATAATACATTTGGTACTCTTGTTTGCGTTTGCGCATGTGTTACCGCATCTCATCTACCCAAGTCTGGTATCACCGTACTTTGGCTCGCGAAAGTGCTTGTCAAAACTATAATATTAAAAAAATATCTTGCGCAAGCTATTTACTTAACGCAACTGAAGGAAAACATGCAAATTCTATAAGGGATACGTTACTTTTATTTATTTATTTTACACAAATCATAGATTATAAGCTAATAATGAACTTCCCTACTTTTAAAAATAAGTATATTTAAAAAATATATGTATATTTTTATCTATTGAGTGTATTTTTTTTCTTTTAAGTGTAAGTTTTGTTATGCCGACGAAGTGCGAAAATAAATTAATTTCTATATTTTTATAAAGAAATATTTATTTAACCATTAAAAATTTTCACATGATTTTATGATCTCAAAAACAGATTATTTTTTATTTCATTTGGTTTTTGCCTCGATATAGTGGTTTGATCATTGCTAAAATCATTAATGTCAACTGCTGACAAAAGTTCTTGCATGCTTTCTTATATGCATTTTGGCATTTCATAAAGCCACTTTTTCAATATGATATGCCCAAAGACTTGCGTTAACGTTATAGAGTACCAAATTAGTTTATTAACGCATCTCACTAACGCATGGCAAATGCTTTCGCATCGCAAACGAGAGTAACCCCCTGGTTTCTACTTTCCAAGCAAAATAATCGACGATGTGTTATTTAGAGATAAACAGAGACTGGCAAAGGTTTTAAAGGTTCTTAAATAGAGAAGGATTTTTCCCAAAGGAAGTTAAGTTGTGGTTTCAAGAATTGATCGCGGAATACTTCTTTTCCTTTACTGGCGGATTGTCATTGTTTTATTTAAAAACGCGTTAGAAACTCGCAATAAATTAAATTAAATTTGACTTCAAAATACAAGTCCGTTGAAATTGATTGCTGTGTGATCAGCTGGTTCTTATGCGCATTCCACCGCTTGCTAAACCCCGATCATCACGAAACCTTTACCCAAATGTTTTCTTAGAATAAATTTCAGCAACTTCTGGTTACAATTAATCAGGAAGCTTTTTAAGCTTTAATTTTAGATTTTTCAGAAAGTTTATATACTTCATTTTTGCTGAGTGTGAGTTGCTCTTCAAGTTCATAATTAACGATATCACACTATCGGTCTGGCCATGTTTACTTGTACTGCTTCAAAAATCGATATTAAGTATTGGAAGTTGCCATTATTTATCTTATTAAATTTTTATTAATTTTTTTTTTTTTACCAATTTCACCTGCAAAGCTTTTGGCTTATCCGTAGGAAAACACACAGGATTTAGGCAGGAATCGAACCCGCGACCTCCGGTTCCTTGAGCTGAGCATTATTCACTCGCCTACAGAGACACCCAAATTTATTTAAATTTATAATTTAAACTTTATCTAACGATATTTTACAGTTGAAAAGAAGAAAAGCGATAAAAATATTGCGAAAAAAAATTTTTTGCAAACATTAACATAAAAAAAATAAGTAAAATCTATTGAACTTCATCTTGAATAATTCAGAAACTTACTAAGTGTTTAAAGGCCTAAAGCTGAAGTTCATTTGATTTATTATTATTATTATATCTCTTGTCTTGCCGTATTACTTTTTTACCCCTTCGAAAGCATCTGAACTTCTTTGGCAAAGGAAGTCACAGTGTCTGGCAATTTCTTAACACGAAATACAATTGCCAGAACTGCTACGTTAAAGCTCAAAACCTGGTCAGTCTACAGCCTACCTGAAAGCTTTTTAAAATATAATAATTATTATACCTGGACTGCTGATATTAAATATCTTCTACATGTTCGACTGTATTGCAAATACAAGATAAGATTTCAACTTGCAAAGATTCTCCTTCGTTCTGTATTTTATATTATAAAATTCAATTTCAATATTTTCCACTGTGATTTTCTTTCATATACAACTTTAAGACCCGAACACACCTTCATGTAAGCATCGGAGGTAACAAGATTGAAAATAATTTTAATAAAAGAAATGTAATGATTCCAATTTGATTTTATTTATCATACCAGCTCACTGCAGATATTAAACCACTGCTCGTTAACTTTATGCTGCTGGAATAATTCCATTATAATAAATTTTTCTTTTCTTATTTGTGCTGCCCTTCATTTGCTGAGCGCCATTGAATGCGAATTTACTTTACAAAAATCAATATGTTTGCATGTGAGCATCATGTAAAAGAAATTCCAACTTAAAGCACTTTACATTTTTAAACACTTGCAATAATAGTGGAATGTACTGCGGGTAGAGGGAACACCAATTGCGGAAGTTGCAATATTTTACTGTCTTCCTTTCCTTCATTGAAGATATTTGCATGGACAATATCAAATCATCTTAATTTACAATTTTTTTTTACTATGTAATAGAGTTTAGAAATGTGCTTAATGTTAAAACACCTCTCCCAGGACTTACACCACTAAAATATAAACTATGAATTGACAGCAAATGATGTAATAAATTGTTTTTATCATATACATAAATAATAAACTCAATAGAAGAATTAAATATTGGCGATAATTTGGTAGTTTCAGAAGTTGAAGTTAATATTTCCGTCAACTCGTAGATGCTTGATGGCAATAAAAGGCTATACAATAGTTAATGCAGAATAAATATTATAAAACATTATTTTATTTTATTTATGAAAATGTAGAAAAAGTTCTTCAAAAGTTTTCACATATTAATTTTCTTCAGAATTAATTTTTTTTCAATCGAGTGCCTTAAATTGCTACAAAAAATTCTTTAAGTAAACTTTAAATTATAAATTTTAAATAAAAAATTTAATTAAAAAAAAATGAATATTCACAAAATTAATTTATTTTATTAAAATTAATTTATATAAAAAAAATAATATCCACCAAATTAATTTATTTTATTAAAATTTTTTTACATACAAAATTTAATATTTATTAAATTAATTTATTTTATTAAAATTTTTTTACATAAAAAATTTTATATTTATTAAATTAATTTATTTTATTAAAATTAATTCAAATAAAAAATTTATGTGCACCAAATTAATTTATTTTATTAAAATTAATTTAAATAAAAAATTAATATTCACTAAATTAATTTATTTTATTAAAATTAATTTATATAAAAAATTAATTTTCACTAAATTAATTTATTTTATTAAAATTCATTTATATAAAAAAATTAATATTCACTAAATTAATTTATTTTATTAAAATTTTTTTACATAAAAAATTTTATATTTATTAAATTAATTTATTTTATTAATATTAATTCAAATAAAAAATTTATGTGCTCCAAATTAATTTATTTTATTAAAATTAATTTAAATAAAAAATTAATATTCACTAAATTAATTTATTTTATTAAAATTAATTTATATAAAAAATTAATTTTCACTAAATTAATTTATTTTATTAAAATTCATTTATATAAAAAAATTAATATTCACTAAATTAATTTATTTTATTAAAATTAATTTAAATAAATAATTTATATGTACCAAATTAATTTATTTTATTAAAATTAATTTAAATAAAAAATTAATATTCACTAAATTAATTTAGTTTATTGAAATTAATTTATAAAAAAGAAATTAATATTCACTAAAATAATTTATTTTATTAAAATTAATTTATATAGTATAATAAATTAATATTCTCTAAATTAAATTATTTTATTAAAATTAATTTATTAATTAAAATTATTAAAATTAATTTAAATAAAAAATTAATATTCACTAAATTAATTTATTTTATTAAAATTAATTTATATAAAAAATTAATTTTCACTAAATTAATTTATCTTATTAAAATTAATTTATATAAAAAAAATAATATCCACTAAATTAATTTATTTTATTAAAATTAATTTACATAAAAAAATTAATATTCACTAAATTAATTTATTTTATTAATATTTATTTACATAAAAAATTTAATATTTACTAAATTAATATATTTTATTAAAATTAATTTATATAAAAAAATTATTATGCACTAAATTAATTTATATTAATAATTAAATTCATATGCACTAATTAATTTATTTATTATTTGTTATAAATTTATATAAAAAATTATTATTCACTAAATAAAATTTTTTTATTAAAATTATTATTTTATTAACATTAATATTAATATTCACTAAGTTAATTTATTTTATTAAAATCAATTTAAGTAAAAAAAATTAATATTCACTAAATTAATTTATTTTATTAAAATTAATTTAAATAAAAAATTTATGTGCACCAAATTAATTTATTTTATTAAAATTAATTTAAATAAAAAGTTAATATTCACTAAATTAATTTATTTTATTGAAATTAATTTACGTATAAAAAAATTAATATTCACTAAATTAATTTATTTTATTAAAATTAATTTATATAAAAAATTAATTGTCACCAAATTAATTTATTTTATTAAAATTAATTTAAATAAAAAAATTAATATTCACTAAATTATTTTAGTTTATTGAAATTAATTTATAAAAAAGAAATTAATATTCACTAAAATAATTTATTTTATTAAAATTAATTTATATAGTATAAAAAATTAATACTCACTAAATTAATTTATTTTATTAAAATTAATTTATATAAAAAATTAATTAATTTAAATTAATTTATTTTTAAATTAAGTAAGAGGGTCCACATATACATACATGCTAAAAAAATTCCATTTTTTAATTATTAAAATAAATAATATATAAATAAGATAATCCACGTGAATAAAGCTTAAATACGAGAAATTACCAATATGTTGTGATAAAAAATTTTAAAAACCAATAAAAAGTTATATTATTAATAATAAAATTATTTCATTAATACAAATTTTTTTTTTAAATTATAATAAAAATAATTATAATAATGAAATAATAAAATAATGTCGTTGGCATCAAAGAATAGTATAGTAAAATGTAATAAAAAAATATTTGATAAGATTACCTTCACATATAAAGTTCTAGTAATTTAAAAAAAAATATATTATTACAGCACGCCATTATTTATTTAAAATTTTTCAAGTTGGTGAAGTACGAGTTAGCAGAACAACGCCGACAATAAAGTACAAAGTGTACCCTCTCTTCAAATATAATTACATACACTTGCGACAAAACAAGTGAAGTTTGGTTTCAAAGTTGTTCAGGTAAGCAAAAGGAATGTTAAAAGAAAGCACTTTTAGAAAGAACTGCTTCTGAAATAAGCACGTTTCCAATTACATCTCGTAATTTGAATTTTATGGCAAAAAAATATTAAAGTTTTATAAAAATGCATTCATGAAATTTGTAATTTTGGTACTAAAAATTTTGGGCGCTTAAAAACAAGGGCCCCCTTGAAACCCTATTGTAATGTATCAAAAAACTATAAAATGAAATCTAAAAAAACATTTAAAAAAATTTATTGAAGAAAAACATTTTTTTTTGAAAATTATTAGAATAATAGAATTTAAATAAATGCGCTTATAAAAAAAATTCATTTTAAGTTTTCTATTTAAATTCATTAAATTTTTCAATATATCGACGACATACACATTTTACCCATTTCAGTGTCACAGTCATAACCCGACTTAAGTCCTTTTGTTAAAAGACAACCACAATATAGTTTTTAGCAATGAAAAAAAAGTTCAAGTGTTTTTTGCTGGCCCAAGTGGAAAAGTAAATTATAAGTTGGTTTGTGTATACAGAAGAAAATAAAGGTCCTTGTTCAGTCTTATGTCCTCGAATATTTCATTCAAATTCATAACTACACTTCAGGAGCATATTTAAATTACTTTGGTTACAGCGGTGAACTCAACAACAAATGCTGCAATACCACGACTAACACATTCCAACACAACTCAACCATTTCCTTTTCCTCATCAACCGAACTCGGAGCACAGTTACATCGAAGTTAAATAAATATAAAAAAGAAATATCTGAGACATTTTGCAACCAATTCATTAAAATTATAAATCAATCACTAGTTTCATATTATTTTAGAAGCATGGAAATAAATAATATTTTTTATCAAACAACACTCTACATGTTTTTATTTAAAATCAAGTTTTTATACAAATCATTTACGTTTGGCCTATTCAATGTTTTTAATTTTTAAAGTTTCGAGTTGTAAGAAAATTTCAAACCTTCTAAAAATTTGGATGACAATCAATTTGCAAAAATAATTATCTTTAAAAATAGTCGCATTGGAAACCAATTTTTAAAAGTAAAATTCGTTTTGCTGAAAGCGATATCCGAACCGTGAAACATTGAAAATTTTTAATCAAAGTTTTCTCAAACGAGTATTTTGGAAATTTGCTGCCCTCTATATGACCTGAACAGCCTAATAAAACTTTTCAACCCTCTCTTTAAAATAAAATAATCAGTTTATAAAATTCTAAGCCATTTTACGAAATTGATTTCGGAAATTTGAAAAATTTTCACCACACTTTCCAGACAATGTTTTACCAAATTTCACCATTTTACAAAAAATATCAAAACATGGCCAGAAACCACCGATTACCATCTGAAAATAAGTAAAACAGTTTTCTCTTGAGGTGCAGAAAATTCTTTAAGTCACTTATTTTTCACATCAATGCATAGTGAATTGGTCTAATGTGAATACTTACATATACTGAAGCATAGAAAAAAAATATGTATTCAAAGCACTAGAGAAACTAAGCAAACCAATTTTATTCAAAATTTATTCTGCACAAACAAATTCCAAAGATGGAAAACAGTCAAATAAGAAATAAAAAATAAAAATAAAAAATTATAAACACTTAAAACAGTTGCAAAGTAGTGGAAGAGGAGGTTTTGGGCTCGCTGTGCTTGCGATTATTTATTGTTGTTGTTGTTGCGACTACCAATAAGAAGTGTAAAAGTTTTCTAAATTGTTGTTCTTGATTTTAAAATAAGAAAGAAGGCATTTAAATGGAAATATTTATAATAAAATTCAAAAGTAGGTTGGAAGCAAAGTATGACCAAAAATTTATTATAATTTAAGCACAGAATTTATAATGCGGATTAGAATATTATTAGTGTCTGGATCAGCAATTATTTAAGAGAGTTTTTTACAAAACATTTAATTAACAGCTTATAAAAGTATTTAATTATAATATTATTAATTATAATATTATATTTATTATAATATTATAATTATTAATTATAATATTCTAATATTAATTAATAATTATTATATTAATTAATATTATAATTATTAATAGTGTATTATATTATTATATATATGCATAATTATAATTATTAATTATAATATTCTAATATTAATTAATATGATAATTAATATTATTATTATTATTATTATTATTATTATTATTATTATTAGTTAATATTATAATTATTAAATTATTAATACACATAATTATAATTATTAATTAATATTATAATTATTAATTATAATATACTATAATATATAATATATAATTACAATATACTAATATTATTTAATATAAAAATTATTAATATATATTATAATTATTAATATTATATTATATATTATTATAAATATACATAATTATAATTATTAATTGTAATATTCTATTATTAATAAATAAATATTATAATTAATAATTACAATATTGTAATTATTGTTTAAAAATATTAGCCAAACACGATTAATTAATTAATATTGTAATTAATAATTATAATAATATTATTTTATAATAATAATATAATTAACAATTATAACAAATGGTATAACAATTATAACAATTAATTAATTAATTTTCATTTTATATAAAAGGATTTCAGCAATAAACATTTAAAATAAATAAATTTATTTATTTAAATAAACATTTTAAATATTATTATAAATTATAAATATTATTAAAATGTAAATATTGATATAAATTTTTTAAGCTATATAAAAGGCTTTCAGCAATAAACATTTAAAATAAATAAATTTATTTATTTAAATAAACATTTTAAATATTATTATAAATTATAAATATTATTAAAATGTAAATATTGATATAAATTTTTTAAGCTACTCTTTAAATTGTTTTAATTAGAAAAAAATAAAAGAATATCATTAACCAATTTATATGGAATCAAAGGATTTTTTACCAGTTTTAAGCAAAAAGCTGCGGCATAACGATAACTTATAATATTTAAAATCAATTAAATTTTTTAATTGTGAAAAGTCCTACTTTAAATAAAAAATAGTTTTTACCACATGGCAGTGTATAATACGCTGAATACAGTCGGCTCCGACCTGGAAAATGTAGAAACGACTGTTTTAAGAAATACTTGTACATTAGCAATCGCCAGTAACAGGAAATATAATTACACATTATTTTTATTTGTTTTATTACGGGAATTGTTAAATTATTCAGCAGAAATTGATTGAGAACTGCTTGATACTCCGAAATAAATTATTTTAGTTTAATTTAATGTAAAAAAAAAATATGTAATAAAAATTCAGGAATCACACATTTTTCTATGGCTCGGAAACAAACTTCAAATAAACCAGTTAAGATGTTTATAATGCAGCTGGTGCTTTCGAAACAATAGATTACCCGGTTAGCGGCATTTGGCTCCCTTATTGACTCCTGCGGCCTTTTTATTTAAATTTAACATGTATACTCGTCACTCATTTTACTGTCAAGATAGACTTAATAAAGATTACCAGAAAACATTAAAAATTATTTGTTTTTGCAAGCTGCTTAAAGGGTTAAAACTTTCTATGCAACATATTTTTAATTTTTTTTTGTTTTTAATAAAAAAGTGTAAAATATAAATATGGTTCGTTTCATTAAGAAACTAAAATGTAGGCAGGGCTTGGAACTGGAATTGTGACACTTGGGCTGTTCAATTAATCCTAAAAGCTGGATATTTCTATACTAACGCTTCCTTAGACCAGCTGAAGTGTAACGCTTTCTATATTTTACCTCGAAGAGGTAAAGTGCCTATCAATATAGATCTCGAACTAGATTTAGTATAATATAACGCAAAGAGGAAATTGTTTATAATATATGTGTGGAACAATTTTGAAATTAAAAATTGGTTAATTTTTCGCATCAAATTGTAGTACAAAAGAAGCACTTCCTGAATGTGCAGGGGTCTTAGTAATTATTCTTGAGGAATTAATCGTCTTTGACTAATATTTTCAAACAAAAACCATTAGATCCTTTTGTAAAATGTGGTTTCTAGAAATCTTCTGGCATGCCCTTGATAGCAGGTTAATAATATATAATCGATTTGTGGTTTAAGACCCTTCCTAGCGATGACTTCCCAACATCCCTCCTAACAACGATTTTAGCAGTAAGTACCGAGAACTTCTTATACTTTCTCATACATTCCAAGAGCAGAAGCTACTGCCACTCATACGTCATCAACCAGCAAAATAAAAAACACTCAATTTATTCCAATGTGGTCCTATTGGAAAACGAAATTATCAAACCAAAACCAGTTGTGGCGACTGCTTCGTAGTTACGTTGGAGATTCTTTTAGGAGCGCTGCGTTGCCATCGAAGGTGTTATCTCACGTTATGACCATCAGAATGCAAAGCAATAAATATTCAAATTAATTTCAGTGCAAAAGTAGGTTAAATTTTTATCTTTTGAATTAAATGATTATCTCAGAAAGCGAAATAGACGAAAACTTGTTTACGAAATTTTCAGTTTGGCATGCTGTAACTACAGATGCATACCAAACTAATCATGAACTCATAAAAAGTGACCGTTCAAGAATCAATAAAAAGAAAAAGTTTTTATTACCAACAAACAAGCAGTACAACAGACAAACAACTGACAGCCAAGACAGCCATTCGAAAGACGTTTTTACTTTCAATGGTCAATATTGTCACGAACTAGAAATGAAATAAGTAAAAAAATTTTATGAAAAAAAGTAATGAAAATAAGAAACAGCGAATTCAGCCTAACCCACTAAATTGCCGAGACACGAGTAAGCACAGGAAGGGAAAGCGTTTTCGAAACAGTTCGTCAAAGCTGTTTTTATGCATGGGCTTGTGTAACTGTGTGTAAAAACACTAGTCAGGCGTGAGTTATAGCTTAAAGGAAAGCAAAAGTATCGATAAAAATTTACTTTTTTATGTGTAATTTTTTTGTTTTTGTTTTTGGTTTTGTTTTTGCCTTTTGCTTTTTGCTTTTTGCTTTTTTTTAGCTAAAATCACAATAAATTCACATTCTTTACAATTTTATGTTTCATTGCTGCGAAAGAAGTAAAAACGAAAAGTTGCTTGGAGCACTTTCTCTTTATTGATGGCTTCGTGCATGTGTGTGTGTGCATATAAGTACATGCGTGTGTGCGTGAACGTGCATGCTTATATGGATTTTGATTTGTGCGAGTATGCATAAATTTTTAGGTAGATGAAATGCCATTACGAAGATGATAATGATTACGCTTAAGCTCTTTACACGTACGGCCAGAAGTTTAAGCTTTTAAGTATTTAATTAATGCATGTTTGTTTCAACTCAGATGCTCTTGCTGTTGTCTGACTAACCGGTTTTTGTTTTTCTTGTTGTTTTTTTTTGAAAGAGCTTTAACGAAGTACAATGCCAAGTTAAGTTAAACATGTTTTACTAAATTAATGCTTATTTATGATCTCGTTAACTTACGTATGTGCATACATACTCGTACATACTTTGATAACAAGTTATATTTGTGCACTTGCACGCCCATCATTTGCATGATTTTTTTTTTGTGCATCATTTTAATAGTTCATAGAAATGTTTAGCCGGTCAGTTGACACTATTGGCTTAGTGAAGGATACGTTGAGAGGAAGGGCAATCGCCCACAATCCTTCAAAAAAAAGTGCTTTCCCACAGCTCTAAGTTGAGGTAATGCACAAGGCTTTGAAGAAAGCAAAAGCAAGGCAGAAACTCAGGAACTACTCCATCTAGACTTATCGGTATTGTCTGCCTAGTACATTGGCTGTCCAGTTCACTTCTATTACCAGATGTATCCATCGCATTTTCTTAGCCTATCAAATGTTTTGCTTGCCAAAATTTCTCTGTGAGCCCTACACACGGAGCTGACTAAGTCATTCCGCTGCCCACTGCAGCAGAGCAAGTTCGTCGGCCCTATAAATTAAACTGACGGAATCACAATTAAGCTTATACTTTTTCCATTTACAGAATAAATAAAAGGTTTCCGTAATTGCAAACAATATTTTCTTTTTTTTGGAAATTTTTACTACTCCATTTATTATTTACTTTGAAGTATGAATACTTATAATTACGATTTACGACTTTTAGAAGTCGCGTCATAGAAAAGATCACTAATTATTTCCTCTTAAAGTTTTCTAGTTGAATTTTCCAATTAACTTATTTTAATAAATTACTTATTCCCTAACAATCATAATAAAAAAAAGTTAAAGAACGTTAAGCTGACACTTTAAGACGCTACCAAATCCAGCATGATTTCATAATTAAAGCTCTTGTGCAATTTTATTCCCCCAGTTATCAAACTGCTGTTACACGTGGATCCCCTGTGCAAGCAAAACGAAGTTCAACGATTTTAAGCCGGCAGAATTAC
This sequence comes from Ormia ochracea, assembly GCA_963402855.1. Lineage (NCBI taxonomy): Eukaryota > Metazoa > Arthropoda > Insecta > Diptera > Tachinidae > Ormia > Ormia ochracea. The sequence goes on from OY727106.1 coordinate 17,424,746, forward strand.
AAAGTTGGCTGGGATTACAATAAATAGAGGTTGATTGAAACTTATAATTTGAAACAGAATTTCATACAAATCTGTTCATTTGCAGTACTGAGCAAAAGGTTTGGTTTTATTACTTTTTATTCTTCTTATTCTTCCTTGGAAAAATAACCCTCTTCCTCAATTAAATACGTAAACGGCTTAGAAATTGCTGAATTAAGTAATTCATATATGAGCTTTTTCAATCAATGTCAAGTATGATTTTCCACACAAAAATCAGATTGTACGAATATTTCTAATCAACGTCAATTCATTTTGGAATATGAAATAAATTGCTGGCCGAATCAGTCTATATTTTCGAAAATAAAATGAAATATTTTATAAGGACTCTTCTAATATAATGTCCTTTAGATTATTTTAAAGGAATTGCCTTTGCTAATCCAATTTCAGTCTATAATAGAGCCGTGCTAATTCCGGCCAATGCAATTGTCGCCATGCGGTAGCAAAAATATTCCAATGATGCAACTTTCAAAAACTATTTTAAAAAGTAAATTGTTTTATATAAAAAACTTTACAAAACCATTATAAAAATCTATTTGGCAAAGAAAAAATTTTATAAAATTTTTAAATATATTTTCTTTAAAATAAAAATGTCTAATAAATATTTTTTTAATAAAAAAAAATTTTTTTCTAAATAATTTAGAAAATTAATATCCTGTTAAAAAACGAAAAAAAAACTTTTTAAATCTAATACTTTACATTTGCTAGCCAATTTTATAAAATTTTTAAATTTATTTTATGTGAAATAAAAATGTCTAGTAAATATTTTTTAAATAAAAGAAAAATTTTTTCTAAAAAATTTAGAAAATTAATATCCTGTTAAATAAGGGAAAAAAATTTAAATTTAATACTATATAGTATTTTCTAGCCTAATTATCGGCTTAAATGCTCAATAATTTCTTTTTGAAACAAAACTTTAAATGGTCCACTGGAGATACAACTTATACTCATTGCGAGCCAAGAAAATAAAATTATATTTAAGGACTTGCCGCTAAAAAAATAATTATTCACATATGAACAGGATCTATTATGTATTGCGCACATTGCAGACACTAGCAGGGCGCTCTCCTCAAGCTGCTTCTTGCATATGGAGAGAGTACAAACTTAATATAATTTCCTCTTAACACAAAGTTATGTTAAACTTGTATTCTTCTCCTACAACTGCTAAGTATCCTTTGCCAGATAAAAGCTTGTGAATTTCCTTTTCTTGTCATTTATTATTTAAACGAAAGAGTCGGCTTTAATTAACCACACTGTTTTTAAGTCAGCCTTAAAAATATTTAGCCATAAATTAATAAAATATTATTTTTTCCTAAAAATAGAAACGACATACAACTAAATGACCAAACACAAAAAAATAAAAATAAAAAAAAGTGAGTGAAAAAATTACCAACAGCCAAACCATTATTTATAAACTTTCTTTTTAAAACACAATTACACGCACATGTATGTGTGTGCAAGCGTGTGTTATGTAAATGAAATTGAAAATTTTAGAAACGTAAAGTGAAAATTTTCAGATATTAATGCCAATTATATTTGGCATTTCGCAACACACACGCAGCAAAACAGCCCAGCGTTTAAATGCAAAAACCTTTTTCAAGCCATTTGCGCTAATAAATATTTTATTTAAATTTGTATCTCTGTTTGCAAGTATCTATCGGTGGTCGAATGAGCGCGGCAGCTCGCATGCCATTGCCACTCAGGCATAATCGCACTGTAAAGCCGTGTTTAGAATAACATTTAGTTTTAATTTCATAAAACGATATTGCTGGCTGCGCTACCAGCAAATATTTCATACAAAACTAATTTGGCAGGTACGAGTACAGTAAATTATTGTTTAAAAAGAACTGCCGGCTCAACATGCATGTGGGAGTGTGTGTTCACTTTATAAGACTTACTTTTGTGTGCAGTCAGTGTGTTTTGTCACTGCAAAATAGAAATTGAAATATGTAAGTAAAAGTCATAATTAAATGACACACATAAATTTTTAAATAAATCCATTTAAATATTATCAACGTCGTGAAAAGATTTTAAATAAAGTAATTATAGATTTTTATAATTAAACCGACTTGCTACAGTTTGTGCAGGTAATATTTGCAAAATGAAAATTGCTGAAGAAAAAATTGCAAACAAACCATTTATTTGAAAATGTAACAAATAGAATTAAAAATTTTATCTCAGTTCGATAGTGAACAAAATATTATATATAAATATATATTATAATATTAATATAATATTATATTATATATAAATATAAATATTATATATATCATGCAATATACGAGTATATTAAAAAAACCGATTAGAGTGATGTTTTCAGAAACCATCTGAACGTTATGAAAGGATAATTCACTAACAAATCAAATAATTATTAATTAGATAATTAACTAGATAATTGTCAAGTTCAACATAGTCCGCTTTCCCCGCTAATTATTTCTCTTGGTCGCATTATAATATTATATATAGGGTTTTACATTATGTTCTTGTACACTTTAAATTTAAATAAAACAAAAACGATAAAGAAAATCGATTTTTATTTTGAAATAATATAGTTTCGTTTTGAAGACAAGCTCGTTCAAATGATTATGCTTTACCGCAGCTCGAAACAGAGCAATTATTTTATCGAAAAATTGTTTTGGAAGAACAAGTCCATTTTTGACTGAATGGCTTTCTTATAAAGCAAAATATCCGAATTTGCTACAAAAGTAATCCGCATAAAGAACACGAAGCAGCATTGCCTCCATTAAAGGTGGCTGTCTGGTGCGCTCTTCATGCTGGTGCTGTGACGGGTACATATTTTTTCAAAAGCTAAGCAGGAAACAACATTACCGTTCAAGAAGCGATACAATACAATGAATCTATTGCATGACAAATTAAACGATTCATTAATATCACGTTTTGAATCAGTGAGTTGACCACCAAGATCATGTAATCTAACGTCATTGGCTTACCTTTTATGGGCTTATATGAAGACATTGATTTGAGCTAACAATCCACAAACAACAGATGCAATAATATGGATGATTGGAAATTGCTTTAAGCGAAAAAGTACTTCAAACTTGAAAGGCTCATATGCAGAATGTATAAACTTGTAACACCATTTAAAAAAAAGCAATTAGATAGATAAATAGATAATTTCATAAATAATTCCCCTTTGTTTGCGCTGTAAAGCTCACACTTAAGTTGCCTTATTTAGATGAGCACTTAAGGGCATATTTGCAGAGAGAATATCCGCATAGAAATTTTTTCTATTTAATGCTCAATGTTTGTGCATTGGCAATAGAGGCTACTTAATTAGCTTAGCAAATAAAATACTTGAATATATAATTTTATCATTAGCAGGACTTCTGCTCACTTTCACACCGAATATGTATGCGCTTTTTCAAGCAGCAACAATTTTACATAATAAATGCTGTAACAATTCTGAAAGTCTGCTTATTTTAAATACACGTTGTCCATAAATTTACATAAAAATAACAACAAAATTTATAGCATCCAATGCTAGCACTACTTGTCAATACTTGTTAATTTCCATAAAAGCTCTTTTCAAGCCAACAAGTATTCTCGCAAAAAGCCTCAAAGTGACTTTTTTCTGAATTCATACAATATGAATAAATTAGGTTTGAATTGTTACCGCAATTGCTGTGTACATGCTGTTGGCCATCTTATTTTTGTTGTTGCAGTTGTAGCTATTGGCATGCTTCGTGTTGACTATGCTAGCATTGCTGTTTTTGTTGTCGTCCTCACTAACATTGTCATTGTCAGGGGCCCGAATAGTGAGCATGGTAAGCAATGAAATGAATGAGTGAATGTAAGTAACACTGTCGTGTAGTCAGTTGTGTGGAAAAATTTTTGGTTAAAAATGCAGCTTGGAAAATATTTTGTTCCGCCCATCCACCCACAATGTATATTTTTTCGATTTCTAGCGACTCATCCCTCATGGCGGCCGTAAATGTATTTGGTAAGCAAAAAGTGTGCGTCAACAGAAATTTGTTTCCAGTGTATTTTTATTAAAGTTAACAAATATATTATTATTAATTTTTTTTTCTTTCCTTTTTTTAGAACATTTTTATAATCATAGACTGGCTTTTTTGTAAAAATTTCCATGTTTACAATAATTTTATTTGAATTAATTTTGTATAGCAAAGTGGTTCACTTAACTTTGTTATTAATTTTCTTATATTTTGCCTTATAAATATTTAAATGGAAGACCAATAATTTTTTAATTACATTTATTAAGTGAATTACAAGAAAAGTTGGATTAAAGCAGTAGAGAAGGTGATTTGTTTCATATAAACGTATTTGTTAAAACAAAAAGTGAGTCTGAGTAGGAGACATTAAAAGTACATCGAAAAGAAATAAAATGAATTCAATTAATGAATTTCATGGAATGCCGCTGCCTACAATTGTAGGGGCAGAAAGAGCCACTATTGTAGCTGCAAACTTCAATTTTTAAGGGCGATATTGAAAAAATAATAGTGATGCCTGTAATGCAATGTGTTTATAAATAATATTTTTTTACATCACGGCTTCAAGACTTGCCTTGAATATTTGAATGATGCCATATAAAAAAATTAAAATATATATTTCTATATTGTTAACTCATTAAAAATATTATTTTATCTTGTTATTTACTGTTAAATAAAAAAATGTACTGGCAACACTGTTTACTGTAATTGCAGCCATGTAGCCCTGTTATAACACAATACGATTTTTATATTCACACTACTAGCAGCACTAAAAATAGAAATTAACTTAAGCTGACAGGAGCTACAATTGTGGCTCTGTAGCCATGTAGCCATGTAGCCATGTCGCTCTGTTATAACACAATACGGTTTTTATATTCACACTACTAGCAGCACTAAAAATAGAAATTAACCTAAGCTGACAGGGGCTACAATAGTGGCTGTGTAGCCATGTAGCCATGTAGCCATGTAGGGATGCAGTAAATCCACATGCAATGTAGGCTAGGAGTATTCATATATGTTGCAGTCAGTAATACTCTGTTGCATTATGACAATAATAATTCTTTCCATATTAAAACAAACTTATGAGACATTCTTAGGAAATATTTTTATAAAAAATACTTGTGAGACTAAATATGCAATTTGAAGATACATTTTGTAAAATATACATTCTAAAAACCAAACCAATACATTCCTTTTTTATATAAATATTTAATATTATTGCAAATACAAAATTAATTTTAAAATTAAATATAAAACGCAAACCATTCCTGCTTAAACTCTAATAGGCAACAACACTGCAGGCAAGATTATCCAAAATCTGCAGCTCGGTTGAATAGGACCCGATTCACGAATTATAAAATGATATAAAGAGAACAGAAAAGGCAGCTTCGAACCTTCCATAGCTTGCTTAAGTGAAGTTATATTATATTATTATAGTTTATTTTGAATAAACTGTTATTGTAAATTTTATTTATTGGCAACACTGTTTTGTGGAATGCTCTTGAGCAGCCTTATATGATTTTTTTACAACGCAATTAACGTACAAAACGGAGTTTGTTCGAAATTGGCCAACCTGCAAAATATTTTGTAATATTCTGTATTTTTATATTCCTTAAAATATGCTTATATTGCATTTATTTCTAGGTGGAAATTGTGGCGCAGTTAACCGCTAAATTGACAACATTTTTTGCTAAAAATACCAAGTGTAAATGTAAGAAAATAAGCTTTAGAAACATCTTAGAGACTCCTTCCACCATACTTTTCTGGAAGCCATTGTCATGTAAAACAGCAATATATACATATATTCTTGCATTTTTTCAAATCCCTTCAAAAAAACGCTTTTTTGTCCCCGTATGTACATATCAAATTCATAACTTTTGTCTTGAATTTTAGGCACCAAAAAAAAGTCCTAATAAAATATTTAGTAAGCCGGTCAATTTCGAACGAATTTTAACTACAACTGCTCTGCTATATTTCTTCAGAAAATACAGACAGATTGTGGCGAGTGACAGCGTCTCCAATAAAGAAAAGTTCTCTTGACGGACTTATTTATAAATTGCTAATAAATTAATTGATGAATAATACAAAATCCTTTTATTTTTCGTAATTATAAAACTGGCTACCGTGTAGTTGTAAAAGTGAAAAAAGTTTGACACGTATTTGAATCGTGACATTTTTGACTTTCCTTTCTTTGCTTTCCCATTTACAAACGTGGCGTTTGTTCTCCAATGATAATAATGCCAATATCACTTACAATAGCGGCGTGTGACCAGATGTAAAGTTTTTATGGATGGCAGTCCACAATATTTTTGGTTGTTTTGGTCATCCTGCATTATTTATAGATTATTCCTGGATTGTACTTCTTAATCGCATTCGCGATTCATTTTAATACAGATCCTGATTTTTATTTTAAATTCCAAGTCCAATTATTCAGTTAAAAATAATATATTATTAATTTCATTATAATTTCTTGCGAGACAGATATCCTTGCTGATGGCTTAAGAAACTGGTAGATTAAAAAATAACAAAAAACAGTGCTTAATTGAGATTAAAGTTAGGAAAAAAAGGATTAGGATTAAAGTTATACTGCTACTGAAACCGTCCTATCGAAGTGGCGTTCCTCAGCTAGTTCCCAAAAACCGGACCTTGATGGATACTTAACTGTATTCTTTAGAATTATGCAGAATACCCAAATGTGTGTGAAGTTAGATTTCGAAATTTATCTTCCCGGACAAAACTGTATGATTTAACAGCCTTCTGTTAACGTAATAACATATCTCTGTTAGACTTGTAATCCAGGGAGTACACATTCTAAGCAGAATTCCGGCTAAATTTATTTATGGAATAAAAAATTAATGATGGGACAAGTGGGCGACTAGAAAAAAAACACCAGCAACCATTAGAAACACGCACTGGCACTTACGTTTTTTTTACATTTAGAAGTTACACAAATCCTTGGGGAAGAAGTCCAAATATCACAAGAAAGGAAGGAAATAGGCATCTAAAAGTTTTTAGAAATAATACATTTTAGCTGCTGTGATGATACCTAATCATCAAAATATCAGCATGGCTTCCGTGAACCACGTTCTACTGCTACTAATATTTCGGAACTAATAACTATGGTTAGGGATGGTTTCGTAAACAGCAAGTAAACTGATATTATCTATTATTGATGTAGCTAATCACATTATTTTACTTTTCAAGCTATTATGTATGGGATTTAGCAAGAATGCAATATGCTGGCTAAGATCGTATATTTCGAGCAGAACGCAACACACCAGTTTTAAAAATTCTAAAAGAAGAAAAATTGAAGCTCTCTTTATATACCCTAATATAGCCATCATTGACCTGTTTTTTATATATCACTTCTAAGTGATCTTTCATCTTCCTACTTACGTATGCGGATGACATCAAATGGTCGAGATCATCTAATAACATTACTACTCAGTGATTCCTGCAGTCTGATATTGAACATTTCTCGCAATGGTGGAACTATAATCTTTTAGATTTAAACTTAAACTTGATACCACTTACATATTATTATCTTAATTCAGCAATATTATAAAAAGTTTACCGAATTGTGGCTCTTGGCATTTAATTATATCCTAAACTTAGGTGATATGGATTCTGATTTCTTGCTGAACAAAATGTACTTTAGTTTCCCAACTAGATCCACTCGGAATTTTCAGATCATACATTTAAAATATTATTGTATAAGGATTCTTTTTAACAACTTTGCTTAAATTTTAATAATTTTTTTCACCTAAAAGGATTTATCTGAGAGTAACAATGATATGTTAAAAAGAAAATTAATTCTATTTTTAATTCATTAAACTAATTTAGTTCCCAATTTTGTATTACTTTAGTCTGTAAAGAATGTTTGTTCTATAGACCTAAATAAATAAATAAGTATTAACTAGTCAACTATCATTAAGCTTAAAATAAGAAAAAAATAATACTTTAGGCATTTATAAACTATTTCGTTACAATTAATTGGCATGTTACTGTAGTTACTTACCTTTTTAAGCCACATTCAATATTTCGCATAAATCTTTCTCTAAAAGCTTCAAAGTCAGCATTCGTTTAAATTATAAATACTCGTACAAACACCATAAATGAATTACTATTTATTTACTAATTATTTTATTTATTATTGACTTTATTAAAAGCCTTCTGGGGAGGCAACTTTAAACTCTTTTTAATACAGTTCGGCATTAATCATTTCAAATACTCTGATAACAAGTGTACGCATAAGTACGAGTATAGTAGACGAAATGAGCAATCAGGCTAATTAACTTCACTATATTGAAACAGTTACTTGCACTGAATTCACATTTAATTGCGTTCCGTTTTAATGGGAGAACACCTACTCCTATTATTTTACATACACGTACATTAATTCTTACGATTTCTCATGTTCTACAGAACCCAACTAATAAGCTGACTTCTTATGTAACATTTGATACATCTCTCCATTGCTCAGAGAGATTTAATTAAAATAGTTAAATTTAATTGCTCATACACTCATTAAAATCTGTTAATAACAGCCAATACGTGCGAGTTGTAATAATTTTTGTTTTCTCATTTTTATTTACTCTCTGGTTCGTATACAAACAAACAAGGGCTCGTACATATATTTCTCTTTTAGAAAGTGGATGATGTGTTTGTCTGGTTAATAATGTCTCATATGGCTTTTATCTCCGTCAACAGTTATTGTTGCACATAAAACTTTTAATTGATGTTTGCATGTACGAGCGCGGGTGTAAAATTGTTTCCGTGCAGCCAAAAAAAAAAGTTTTTTTTTGCATTTGCTTTTTCATTTCTCACTTTTTTACATTGAAATATTTTTAATTTTTTTTTTTTAATTTTAATTATTGTAGAGACTTAAGTATTAAAAATTTTAAAGGAAAGGGTTAATGAGAAAATTAGTTAAATTTTTTAAATTTACAATTTACACACACACACACATATTAGCCTGAAGAAGGTACACAAAGTAATAACGAAATATTGCTACAGACAGCTATTGTGCTTTATAAGAATCCGCCTAAAGATTATTTAATAATACATTTTTAAACAAGAAATTTGCATTATTTTACAGATTTTGTATATTTTTTTTTTTGTTTTACCAAAGTGAAAGTTTAAAACCGAAACTCCCTCAAATTATGGAAATTTGCTCGAAATAAAATACTTTTTTCTTATTCATTTAAAAAACTTATTTATAATAAATTTTTTTTTTACACCGAGCAGAAATTGATTTTATAAAATTTTATAAAAATTTGTTGCTTTACTAGAATTAAATCCTTACAATGCTTATATTTTTCTATTTTCTTTTTTTTGGCGTCAGCCTAGAGAACGGTCTAAAAACAGAACCCGAGACCTGTTAGTGCTTTGGGGGCAAAGAGAATTGGAGCCTAGGGAAAGCGATCCTTCGCTATCTACAGAGCTGAGATCCTAAACTATCCAACGATGGCAGAATACGATAAGGTAGAATTCAGAAACACCAGGAAGATGGACACGGAAATTCCTACACAATGTTGAGAGATGAGTGAAAAGAAATTTCGGAGAAAATAATTATTTCTTGACCCAATTTTTTTCGGGCCAAAGATACTTCCTGAAGTATCTGCCCCTCATAACCAAAGAACTTGTCATCATGAATGAATGACGTTGCAGAATACATGTTCTTCAACTTAGTCAGCTTTCTCAAGGTTCACATTGGTGACTTCACTACCGACGACATTGCCACCAAAGTTCTAGCCTGTGAAAGCTACTGGAATGCCATGGCAAAGTACGTGGAGTTCATGCTACCCAGCTTCAGATGTGGTCTAATTAAAGATTTTGGTCCTTTACAAAATTAAACAAAATAAAAAAAACGCTTTTTTTTAAATAAATCTATATTTATCGACTTTTTCATTAAAAGTCGATAAATTCTTAATTCATTGGTAAGGCAAAAAACCTCGAAATATACAATCAAGTTTTATAGACGAAAATCCATGATAACAATAAAAAATAAAATTAAAAAAAAATATTAAAAAAAGGACTTTTTTGCTGCAAATAAGAATAAGATAAGATATAAAAAATTAATATATAGAAAATATATATAATATATATAAGTATATTTTATTATACTGTTCAAATTGTTTAGCTCTTGCGACAGAGTATAATACAAGGCAATATTACAGATTGGCCTGCAAGTGAGAATTATTTACGCTCAACCCGATAATATTCTAATACAAGTTTTCTATCTAGAATAGAAATTAGCAAATTTCTAAAATCTACGTGAACTTTAAGACGTCACATTTGATGTGTGGTAATGGCATGCCATTCCAATCGTGTAATACCATTTCAATATCGTGGGCAAAGGCTTATAATGGATTTCGATTTGGCAGCTTTTTCAAACGAGTTTACTGAATGTCATAAAAGTCAGTCAGTGTTCTATCTGACAGATAGTAAGCGATAAACAGAACAAGAGGTATTGTCAGCTCTTAGAGCAGCCAGTAGGAGTAGTTACCTCTTCTATACTACAAGTGTGCCCAAAAGAGAAGTTGTATGATATGGTGCCTTTACTTAGGACCCTTTCTGATCCTATTAAACCAACAGGAGTGAAAGTGTTCATTAAAATATATATTTTATTATTATTATTATTATACAATATATATTTTTCTTTTCAAAATTTTATCAGCAATTTTTCAACATCAATCAGGAAATAATAAATTATGATTTCATATACACCAAAGCAGTTAAAGGATAGTGTGGGGCATACCAGCAATTATGAAACTAGTGGAGAGAATTTTTATTAGTGGCATAACACAGTGAAGCAAAACCTCGTCTACACTCACGTATTAAGATGTGAAAAGCTTTACAAATAGAAAAACTCACGTCTACTAACCATTAAGAATATTAAAACATTACGATCAAGAAATCTTTTAGTGGCACAACCAAGCATTTTATATAAAACCAAATATTTAATTTGTATTTTATTTTAAATGGGATTTATACAGCAGTTGCAAGATTTCACTTAAGCAAGAATTTTCAAATAAGGAGTTAAGCCAGAGCAATTGAAAATAAAGTCAATAGTTATGGTTTCTGTAGTATTATTACTTAATTTTATTTTGTTCGCTGAGACCAAAGCTTAGGGGAGAGAACACCATTTTATGCAGTGGCTGACAGCGGCCTGATGAGAGAGACAGGTAGACAGGACACTGTTGCAGATCCACTGTATTCTTTTAATACGCGAAAAAAACACTGCTACCGGACACGGATGGGTGTGGTTGTGCACCGTCAAATTTATGTTATTATCGATATCCATTTTACTTGAGAGATCTTATAGAATATAAGAAAACTTCTCGTTTCCTTCCCTGCTAGCGACGGGGGTTAAAGCCAAATCTTTAACTAGTTTGCAATCCAAGGACACTCTCAAATTCTTCATAATATATATATGTGCAGAGTAGAGTATGTCTGTTTCGATAACAAGAATAAAACCGATCACTATATTGCTTGTTCTTTTAATAAAGACTTTTAACAAATTTTGAAATGTCAGCCAACAAAGTTCCTCCACAAATGTTCGAAGTCACTTAAGTGGCAGAGAAAAATAATAAGTTGGTAAGTGTAAGTGCAACTGCTGCCTTCTGCACATTATATGCTCCACATATATTCAAACATTGTACGAGTGAATCTATGTGCTTTTATCTAAATAAATATAACGATGATCCATTAAAAAGTCATAAAGTAAAGCAGTGTAATTAAAACTTAAACAACAACAATAAAAACCACAACTGAGTCCATATCTAAAATCAAGTAGAACATGTTGGTTAAGTTTGTTCATTTAGTTCGATTTGTTTTCTACGGCTGAAAGTAGTGCAAGTTTCAACGTTTGTGTTCACATTTATTTACTTGATAAAGTTTGTTGCAGCACCAATTTAATATACACATTCCCACACGCATCTATCCATATACACAAACACACACACGCACACACACACACGCACACACACACACCCAGCCATATTCAAATGGCTGAAATGGTAATGAAAAGAAAGAGTAAATAAAAAATCAAGTAAGTAATTGGGTTGCTGGTGCCATACGAGTAAATAAAATATAATAACTGCATTTTGTTAATGAAACTTAAACTTGAAGTGAAAAATGTGACAAAAATATGTTTCGCAATTACTGAAAGCTATGCTAAGCATAAATGCTCATTCATAAAATACGCTTAGCGCATAAATTTAAATATTAAAAGCTTGTCTGTATTTCGGGAGAAACATGTGCTAATAGAAGTTTGAGGTCAAAGTAAGACACGGAGAACATTTTTAAGATTTCATTTTAAACAAAATTTAAATTTTGCGTAAAGGACTTTTCCAATTTACTGCCGATTTGATTTGTCTATGCAGATGGAAAGTAAGAAAATTAAATTATTTGTTAGATGATCTAAAATTATTTATGACAGCTTTTTAAAGCACTTGCTGTTTGTAATTGAGGGGAGGATTTCTCAAGTCTGGATCAGTTCCAGGAGTTGTAGGCCAAATCTTTCGCAAATGACTATGATTACGCGTTAAATACCAAACTTAGGAAGCTATAAAATAAACACCCCACTAAACAGTAGGTAGCTGGTTCAATTCCTGGCCAGCTTCCGGTTGTTTGCCTGCGTAAAAGCAGAAAGCTTTCCATGTTGGCTTAGAATATGAAAAAAAAAATATCTCATTTGCAGAGGCGCTACTAACAATATATATTATATCCTCTATTAATACCCCTTTTATCCTAATGGCATCACAATATTTTTCTGGGTTTGGTGATATCCCTTTGCCAAAAAAAAAAGGAATAACAACAAATTCTCTTCCCCAAATTAATAATATATATTGAAACATTTTATAAATATTTTCATACAGATTAATCTAATTATTGGAACAATGATGATGAGGACACACATGCGACGCCGAGGTCTGGTGTGTAAATAACCCGTATGATTTGGCAGACAGCCGCAAGTACGATTGGATTCTTCGCTAATGTTTCTTATAAAAATTATAAAAGTGTCTAACTAATTTGCCCTCTTGTGGGAGGATTTAACAAGGAAGAATTAGAAAAATCCTCAAGGAAACAAGTCACATGATTAACAAAAACCACGTATCAGCACTGAAAGAAATAACTTTGTCTTGCACATCCTTTAAAAGCTGAGATATAAAAAACAAACAAACAAACGACCACAATTCTTAATCTCCGATAAAGTTTGGCTTTAGCTGTGGCTGAAAGTGATTTCCATTTCATATTCATGCCATACTACAAAGTCGTTTTTAAGCTTTTTAGCAAACTTTTAAGTCCACACTTGATGAAAACGAGCATGTGCGTAACCACTGCAAGTTAAATTAAATGAACAAAATCAACATTTAATTATAATTCATACACAAGAGAATTATTTTAACACGATTTCACTTTAACATTAAAACACGTAGCGTGTATTGTGATGGAGTGTTTGGAAATGAATTGACAGAAATTTCTCAAGCCAGGTAAGTGACTCGAGCGTTGCTTTTCAATTTTAAAGAGTTTGCCTAAAAAGAGTTACAATCATGTGTTCAATATTATGCAGCAAAATTGCTGCTGTTACAGATAAAACTACTCGCTTTTTATAATTGGAGTGGTAAGCTGGGAGTTATGAGAAAGTGGGAGAGAGGGAGTGTGAGAAAAGGTTTTAAGAAGGGTTTTAAGAAGGCTTTTCTTTTATTAGAAATTTGTTTTACACATACACTACATAGCTAAATAATTTATTATTTTTATAATAAAGAGTGCCTGTTTACAATATGAAACTCATGTTTAGCATCTATGGAAAGATGAATGGAATGAAATTTTTTGTTCGGTTAAAATGAAATGGGTAAATGAGGAACGGAGTAGGTTGCAATATTATTTGTTTTACTTACATGTTGACGCAAAAAAAAATTTATAAAATAAACATTTTTATATGTGAACATGAACTCAAATGAGGAGGAAAATTTAAGCCAAAAAACAGCCTCCAGTAAACAATGTGCCGTTCACTGCTTTCTTTAGCGATTTCTATAATTCCATTAAACGACATTTCGTTGATGGTGAAAGCAGTAAAAAGCTATAAAATTAGCTGCGTTATCTGGGTAGAGACCAGTTCTAGGAAAAGCTAATGTTATATCTAATAAAGTACACATTCATTATCCTAAATCATTAATAAAGACTTGCAAATTTGAAATTTTTTTACGCTAAAAAATTTTTTTTTGGAAATAATTGTTGGACATGAGTCATTCACATTCTGCAATTTATTATATTTTTTACAACCACATTAATTACCTCCTGCTTTGGAGAGAGGGAATAAATGCGAGTATTGATTACATGAGGTAAAGTTTCATGATGTAAAGTTTCAAGTTCAGCTTTACACCACATCGATCATATGTAAAACACAAGTGTTTAGCACAGTGTTGCCACCTTTTTTGGAGGAAACCATATTATCTCATTTTCATAGCACTTTAAAATTTTTTTTTTTTTTTTTTTTGATGGCGGACTATACTTCTTTCTAACAATTTCCTTTCAAACTATTAAATTAAAATTCCAAAGAATTTGTTTGTGCAGAAACACTTATTAGCTTTACGATCTCAATTAGTATTCTGGCGAATCATTACTTGCAGTACTTTTTATTAGCAGCAACAACCATAAACTGGTATATTGGAAAATCTTCTCCAGTAACGGAAAAATGGGCCAAAGGTGCATTCACTGAAGAATTTCAACATGTTGCTGTTAAATAATTAAACACCAGACAAATTGCAAAACGAACACGAGAAAAGTAAGTAACTGTTAAGAGAGAGCAAAATAATACAACAAATTAAAGTCATAATCGTTAAAGATCATCTGAAACCTGTAGTATAGTATATTCTTGGTATCGCCATAAGACTGGTTAACGACTGGCAGAGGAAAAAAATAAAAATGGAAAACATTGAAACTATTTCTTTTAAGCAGCAATTTTTGTAAGGCCGAGAGAAAGAACGGCTGAAAAGAAATTTCATAGCGGCCTTACAAGTGTGATGGTAACTTAAAATACCAATTCAAGATCAGTTGCAGATAGTAAGCCGTGCAAAACAGTTGTGCTTTAAAAACGACGCGGTGTAAATTTATTTAGCCAATAGCTTTTTCAAAAAATACAAAAAACAACAAGTTCAAATAGCAAAAGGAAAACACGAAAAAAAATTAATAATTTATAACTAAATTATATAAAATTCGATAACGAAAAAAGGTAAAGAAAGTAGAAAACGAAACAAAAATTTTTTTACAAAAATAGTATAAAAGCAAAACCAAATAAGTAAAGAAAGTGTACAACAAAAAAAAAAAACAAAAAAAAATAGTTACTCACACGAAGAAATTTCTTGGCTATGCAGCAACATGTAGTACAACAGAACTAACAAGTTCCACTTCAACTTCAAGTTAAGCTTTGAGTTTACGTAAAAAGCTAAAGACATTTGCTTGGTTGCTTTGCTGCTACCTGGTTTTGAAAACGTCTTCAACACTATTAAACACTGTGCGGTCTACTTAACACTAAAAACCGCTAGAGGAAATTTTCTACATTATCAGTCGTGCTGTAAGCGACCAAGTGAAAAGTTCAGTGTCTATTTGTAACGGATATTTGAAAAGATTTTTTTTTTTATTTTTAAGCTTTTCGAGGCAACAAATGTATACAATTAAACTTTAAATAATATTCAATGAATATTTTGTGAATTAAAGCAAAACACTTTATTTAAACAATTAAACGAAATAATTTAAATAATTTAAATAATTTTTATCGCTTACAAAATAAACTGCCACAGGTAGACTTAATCAATAATTACTAAATAATTTTTTTTAAAAAAAGAATTTTTTTTTTTTATTAATATTTTGCTTAAAAAGGTTAATGTGAAATTTCCTTGTTGTAAACGTTTTATTTTATCTGGAAGAGATTAAAATGAAACTTTAAATGTTACGAGGAAGTGCGAAATAATAAGCGAGTTAATGAAAAGTGTTTGTGAACTTTAAAGTGTTTGAAAAAAATAATTTTGAATATTTTTTAAGAAATTTAGTTTCATATTTCCAGAGCTGTATTCAAATATAAGATAAACATTCAACGAAATAGTCACAGCAAAAAGTTTTCGCAAATAAATGAGCAGCAACTCTTATTTAACTTAAACATTTTAAACGAGCATAGCAGACTAGCATGGCTTTGCAGATCTTGTTTAATACTTTTATACTTTCCAAACGGTTTCAGGGAGAGGGCAACACATGAGAAACTCTTAGCCAGATAACTTTTAAAATAAATTGAATTTCCACACTGCATATCATATTTTATTGCAACTTCTGTAAAATTTAATGAAAAGGTTTATTAAAAATATGTACATCAAACATCTAGCAAACATTTTAGAAAATTTAAAATTTTTTTTATTTAAAATTCAATACTCCACAGCTCTGCCTCTTCACTAAAAGGATATTTTTGTAAGAGCGGCTAAAACACTTCAAGTCGTATTAAGCAACGAAAAAAAAAAGTTTAAAAGATATTAATGAAACCAAAAATGAAAATTCAATGAGAATATAAAAGCACATGTGCAGGGTCGCATTTTGTTAAAAAGATTAGATTTTAAGTTTCACACTCTTCAGAGTCGACTGCTTAATTCCACTTGCCAGCTTCTACCAAATAGTTGTGGAAAATTCCACAAAAACCAACAGGAATGTATTGAAATTGAATGTAATTGAATGTACAGGATGTTGCCAACAAAAAATTAACTGCATGCTTTTGAAAACAAATTACTTGTTGGTCTTTACTTGTGCAGAAAAATCTAAAACGCCTCTTGTCGGAAAGCCACTAGTCGGAATTGCAGCTAATTGGTGACTGTACCACTGATGCTACCAAAAGTCTTTTTATAGATTCTAAATGGAAAGTTTGCTTTAAAAAGTTTTTTTTGCACTACTCATAGATGGATATAATTTCCTCTTAAAACATGATGCCCTGCTTACGTTTACCATGATAGTGAAAAGCGATTTAATCGGCCATATGTATCATATACATACACCAGATGACCTTGCCAATGCCAATCGCGCTGAAGTCATTAGTAAGAATCTGTGTAGAAGTAAATCATAATTTTACTCCAGGAAAACAAATTCGAAATATGTATACACATACATAAATATAAAACTAATATATTTAATGAAATTTGCAAGCAGCGGCAGCAACTGTCGCTAATGTGGCATGCATCGTAAATGTAATTATAGCCGCTAGTGATTTCAAGCGAAATGTCCTGGTTTCAATTCCTAACTCCGGCCTTATCCTCTCATGTATAAATTCCATAATCACAAACTATTAATAAAATGGTATCAAATGGCAAAAAACCACTCTACCCCGCTTCTGGTACCAGGCACCGCAAAAGTGAGAGATAGTCATTGATTTAAGGGTATTAGTTTATCTCATATTTACAACTTAAATACTATTTGCTTCACGAATGGTATAGAATCAATAAGTATTACAAAAAAGACTATAAAAAAAGGACTAAAAGGACTTTTATAAAATTTTTACCTTCTTTAAAGGCAAGCAAATTAAAGAATAAGAAGAACTCCCTTTCTATACTTTTCTCAAAATCTACACTTTAGAGTTAATACTTTTAGGAAAAAATGCTTAAACTAAAAGGGAATTCTGGACAACCAAAGAGGTCATTATGCACTCATCATGCAAGTAGTTTTTAAATTAAAATTTGGCTAATTTATTTTTTATTTAAATTTATTATTAAATAAATTTTTCGTTTTAGTTTCTCTTTGTTTTTTCTATACTTATTTTTTTCTTATTCCAGCGATCTTCTATTCTTATAAATATATTTTTTAATCAATATTTCCTTACCACTACGGTTTACTTCTTCTTGGCGGTCGGGAAATATTACATAAATAATAAGAATAATTATTTTTTTTCTCTTTTGTTTTAATATGTATTAAATAAATTTATTCACTTTTTTTTTGGAACGTTTATAATATTTATTGCTTTTCAAATTATCGAACCGTTCCCGTCAACACTTTCTATAAGACTCAGTTTTTAAAACATGCAATTGAACAGAATATTTCAAAACGGTAAAATCTGAAGAATGCAAAGAATTTAAGTGCTGTATGTGTGGACGTGTGTGTAATGTGTCGCTAATAGTGATGAAAACAAGTTCAAATTAAGACAAAAGAAATGAAGCAAATACAAATCAAAATAGCCAGGGGTTCCGACATCAAGTAATCCATGTGTAGCATAGTTTGGTTAATAAAATCTCAAAGAAGAGGTAACCGACTTGCTTAACCTCACAGTAAAAGTTAAAATCTTTTATTATTTTCAATGTCGTGCCTCATTATTAGACCTCAATTCAGAGGATTGGGAATGGCTTATCAGCAATTGACAGAAGAATAACTGATTGTAGCATGTTCGTTAAGCTATGCAACCGTCTTTTTTTAATTAAAGATTGTGTTTTAGTTAAAATTAAATAAAATCTTTTTTTTTCATTTAATGTCGAGTCATATTCTGCTTTGCTGGCAGACTAACGCCCGCTATTCTTATTTCACCGCATTTCAGAGGATTGGGAATGGCTTAGCAGCACCTCAAAGAAAAGGCACTGATTGTAGCATGCTCGTAAAGTCTATGCAACTGTTTGTTTGTCTTTTAGCTAAAATTAAATAAAATCTTTTATTCTATTTAATGTCGAGTCTCATTCTGCTTTGCTGGCAGACTAACGCCCGCTATTCTTATTTCACCACATTTCAGAGGGTTGGGAATGGCTTAGCAGCA
Organism: Ormia ochracea; assembly: GCA_963402855.1. Lineage (NCBI taxonomy): Eukaryota > Metazoa > Arthropoda > Insecta > Diptera > Tachinidae > Ormia > Ormia ochracea. Next base: position 17,443,526 of record OY727106.1, read on the forward strand.
CCTCAAAGAAAAGGCACTGATTGTAGCATGCTCGTAAAGTCTATGCAACTGTTTGTTTGTCTTTTAGTTAAAATTAAATAAAATATTTTTTTTTTAATTTATTTAATGTAGTGTCTCATTCTGCTTCGCTGTCAAAGTAGAGGCCGATACTCCTATTAGACCATAATTTAAAGGATTGTGAATGGCTTACCACCAACTGCCACAAGAATCACTGATTGTAGCATACTCGTAAAGTCTAGGCAACTGTTTTTTTTTTAAAGTGTGCCTTTTATGTTCGTTTTATACAAAATGATCTCTTCTAGTACATTTTATTGCAATCTTTTACTACTTTGCAAGCTTCTCTTTTGGCAAACCATTAAACACTCTACAGAACAAAACCATTGAAGCCATTATCAATGTATACACCCTGTATTGTAATACATTTAAGCAAAGTTATTGTGCTTCGCATTTATTTCTTTTATTACAGTGAATAACTTTCAATGCAATCTCAGTATTCTAAATGGATTTTATTCAGAGCCTTAAACTAAAAACTAAACAGAAACTTGAGTTTTTATAAAATATATTCTCAATACTTACTGGCACATGCATGCATAAATACTATACATTTTATATACATACATACATACATACAAGAAGCATAAACTTGAGGACTGGAACTATAACAAAATTTGATAAAGTATGACCACTTACCCGAAAAAAGGCTTTAAAAAAATTCCTGCTCTCTTCGTCCAATAAATTCTTTAACTAAAACTTTCTACAATATTTTCAGCTGTAGTGATGGAACTAAAAAAAAAAAAAAAATAAAAATTATTATTTGCCTAATGATTTGGTAGAAAAGAAAATGTAACAATAAAAGCTGATGTTCCTGCTTGAAAACAAAAACCTTAAGCAATCCAAAGAGCCTGTGCTGGAAATTTAGAAAAGTAGAAAATTAAATTGCATGGCCACAATCTGTTCTGTACACAAACTTGTTTCTGTTAAAGCACGAAATGGATTTTTATCATAAAACATAACAAGCCAATTTGGAAAGTGTTGGCTGAGAAAGCAGAGACAGCCAGCCACGGTATTCTGTGTTTGCAAAAAAAAAAAAAAAATAATAAAATAATTAATTCTATTTAAAATGCAAATAAGTAAACAAATATTTCCAGCTTCCAGGGTTTTAGAAAGTGGTTATTGTTGAGGGTTTAGTCCATTTTCTAAAGATTATTTGTTTAAAAAACATAAAACTTTGGATAAATGCCAAATAAAATATTTAAATTAATAAATTTTGCAGACAAAAATAATTGATTTACTCTCTTCAATATTCCTTTTATTTGTATTTAAAAAGGAAAATTCTAAATATGGAATAAAATATTACCAAAAAAAAAAAAAAAAAATTCAAATGGCATGGCGTGAAAAAAATGTGGTACGTGATACATGTTTTCCGGCAGGCCAGGTCGACTGCAAAAACTCCCTACAATGCCCTACAATAGTAAAGGGTTTTAGTTATTGCAGACATTAAGGATTGGAAAAAGGCGAGCTAATTCCAGTTATTTCCAATGCTGGAGTTAATGTCGACGTCGCAAACGCCGTCTGAACGCTGAAAATGTGATGTTCGACGCTTAATTTCATTTTGCTGTTAATGTCGACGTCGCAAAAGCCGTCTGAACGCTGAAATTGTGATGTTCGACGTTTAATTTCATTTTGCTGTTAATGTCAACGGCGTACAGACGTTTAAATATAAACTGTTAATTTGAAAATTTATTTACTGAAATATTTGTAATTAAATACTTGTTACTTATTTTTTTCCAAATCTCTCGTTTAACAGCTGTATTCTTATAGTTCTTTGCGAATTTGTTATATAAATATTTTTTAATATTTAAATATATTTGTTTTTATAAGGAGATATTACCAAATTTTTTATTATTATATATATAAAAAAAAAATTATCCCCATATAATATCTATATTAATAAATTGAACTCTCCATTGTTCGTTTTCGCGAACAGCATTTATAATTTTTTCATTTAATATACTATACGAGCTCATTTTAATTTAAAAAAAGCAACAGTTTAAACAAGTACAATAATCAGATAATTATGTATGTAGATTGGTTTGACGTTTCATGGTACGCCGTGCAGACGCTGAGAAAGTTGAAATTGATTGAACTTTTTCAGCGTTTAATTTCAGATGCCGTTGAGATTAACAGCTCTCATACAATTTCATACGTTTCAACTTTTTTTTGACAGTTGACGACGTTCAGACGGGGTTTGTGACGTCGACTTTAACTCCAGCACAAGTCATTCATTTTTGTCACACAGCATTATTTACTCTTCAAAAGCCAGCTTTCTAAGCAACTTCATTACAAGTAAATACGAGTACTTATATTTTTGCCTTAATACAATTTAAAACTTTGTCTGGGGATATCCTTGATTTTGTGTTGCTTAATAGTAACCCAATATACGATTCCCTTGTAAGAGTATGTGTGCATGTGTACTTCTTTTACTTTTGCTAAGAAACCGAAAGATAAAAAAAGATCCTGCCAACTTTTTTTTTTTTTTTTGTTCCACTTACTTTGCCGAAATATATCTATTTCATTTGGTTTAAATGGGCCCTCTTAAAGCTGTAAGTTTCTTTCAAAGTTGGTTATTGTATTGTTTTGCCTCTTTATATTTTTATAAAAAATATTTGCACACACATATCTTATTTAAACAAAAATACAATTTATATTAACATTAAGGATAAAAATAAGTGCGGAATACATACATACATACATATATTTTAGTGATTATGTATGCATTAAGTTAATAACTAGTAAGTGCAGCTTTTGTCTATTGTTGCTAGAATTTGGATAAGTTGGCAAAAACATGTGTTCATGTGCATTCTTTACCACACACACATGCACGCATAAACAATATTCAAAGAGTTATCTAAACGTTGCTTGTTACAGTTGACCTACTTGCCAAGAAAAAAACAAACCACTTTATTATATTGTTGAAATGCAGGAAATTTAAACGTATCCTTCTTGACACTACTACCGCTTCTCTTGGGCAACAGAAAACTTGTAAAAAGAAGCAAAAGAAAAATTGCCATACAAACAAACAACTGCATATCAATATTATTTAAACACCAAAAAAACAAAAAAAAAAAAAAATAAAAAAAAAACAAAAAAGAACAAAGTGAAGAAAACAGATACATCTTCATATGGGGACTGAGTTATTTGTTTAAATAAATTTCATTGATAGAGAGGCCAGGCCAAGAGAAATCTGTAAACAAACACTTTTATAAACTTGAAGCTGCGCTCTGTCGGCAGCTGCAGCCGATAAAAACTTGCAGACTATTTCAAACTAGTTTGCTTGGCAAACAGAGAACTAATATTGGCCAACGAGAGCTTTTACTCGAATCTTCTACATTTCGATCGCCTCCACATTGCAGACTTTAGAAATTTTGCCTCATACCTGGCGAAGGCAGCCATTCATTATCATTAAATGGCCACCCTGCATTGAGTAGAAACTAAACTTAAGTGTAATGAAAACTGTCAAAAGAGGAAAAAGTGTAGAAAAAAGTGTAGGAAAAAGAAATTCAACACTAAAACAAAACCGTAATACAACAAATATGCATCTCAAGTGTTGTTTCCTGTTTTCATTAAGTGAATGAGAAAAAAATAACTTAAAAAATATTTATAAACATTTAACATCCTAGAGTGTAAACTAACACAGTTGTATTACAACACGAAGAGCCACGCTCACACACAAACACATACACACAAGCATGCACATAAACATGGAAGATCTTGAGAAAAATAAGACAGGGTTTTAAGTGTTGCAGTGCATATTAGCAGAGCTGTGTTCTTTTTCTTCTCATTTTGTTTCAGTTTTCTTTTGTAGTTTTATCAGGTCTATCAGCATGCCTGGCATTAGGGTGGCTCCATTTTTAAGTTGCTGTCATTGATATGAATTTTATATATATTTTATTGAGTTAATTAATTATTTTCTTAAAAGTGCACAGCAGTAAAATTTTTTAAAATTACTTTCTCACTCGTCTGAGTGATACACGTTGCAAAAAAAAACTTTTTCCAAATTCACTATGTTATTTCGTGGCACTATTCATCATGACTTATTTTTAAACTAAATTTATGATTAGCGGTTGAACTACACAATCCAATTGCAGCCCTGATTTTGTAATACTCATAACCGTTTTGCGAATGTGGACTTAAAATTTTTATTTTTTTTTTCATTTATAAATACTTTATAAGGCTTTTAATTTGAGCAACTTTAGGGGATTTTTTAATCCTTATCTGGAGAAGAATCTTAAAGTTTTTCAAAGCTAAAGTTGTAAAAATTTAGACATCTTTATGATAAGCTTAGTTGGACTCTGATTTATTTTGTTAGCAAAAGATCTTTAATGGTTTTCTGTCTAATAACGAAAGTTACATATAATAATAAAAACGAAACCCCTATATATTTCTTTACTAGAAATATTTTAATATCAGCTGGTATTGCATGCCAACAAAAAAAAAGTAATTTAATCTTATAAACAATAAAGTTTTTAATATTATTATATATATAATATTTCAGATTCTTTTCAAATTTTAAAAATATTATTTTTAACAATTTTTTTTTCTATGTTTATTGCTAAAACTTTAGCTATATATTTTTTTTTTTTTTTGACAAACTCCACCTGCAAAGCTTTTGGCTTGTCCGCAGGAAACACCCAGGGTCTAGGCAGGAATCGAACCCGTAACATCCGGTTCAGTAGGCTGAGCATTATTCACTCGCCTGCGGAGGCACCCAAAGTCTTTTATCAATGATATGGGCTTTTCATAATTGATTTTTGATCTCTAATCAGCTTTTCTAGGCATTTCAATTTTTTAAGAACTCTAATACGAACTGTAATAATACATCATATACGAGTAGCTCTGGAACTCAAACAAAAAAACGAAACACATAATAAAAATTATTTCTTTGAAGAAAAAAACTAAACTGGCAACACTTGCCATCACTGTATTCCTCTTTAATATTTAAACGTGCTCATGTTTATTTTATTTATGTAACAAATTATACGCACATAAATATACATGCATGTAGAAAAGTTGTCTTACATATTTATGTAGATGTTAACGTATATCCAACAGATATTTAAATGCCAACGCACACACACATGCACGGCTATAGGCATTTCCATAAGAAAGTGTATTTCGTTACATAACAAAAAAAAAAAAATATGTATAATAAATGAATTTTTCTGCTGATATTTGTTTTTTTAGTTTTAGCATAGAACTGTAATTGGCAGTAAAACACCAGTGAACAATTTTTTGCGGAAATGCCCATACTGTTGTAATGCCATTGTTTAACCATGAATGTTTACGACAATATTAAGTTGTAGCTGCAGTACAGGGCATGCCTGCTTTTCTAATAACAATTTCAATGGCTATTTAGGGTTACTTGTGTACTTGTTTCAACATATCGATGCCACATGCAGCAGAGCTAAAGGACTACCAAACAGGAAATTAGCAGATGCTTAAAAATACAACATATCAGACTTCTGGTTCTCTTCCCGATATACATTGAGGTATATGTATAGGATATAAGATTTACTTTGAAAATTTTTAAATCTCATATCGGTCGCTTCACTACAGCATGTGTGTAACTGCACTTCAACCATTTTTATATGCTCCAACCTACTGCTCCGAGCATTACTCTCTGTGTGTGTGTGCTCCTCTTAATATCAACATATGTTTTCTTCTGAATTTAGTTAAATATGTTTCTGTTTTTTTTCTTTTTGTTATTGCTGTTCTTTTCTTTATGTCAAACAGTAGGAAGAAATGAAAGTTGCCAAAGGAAATCAGTAAACAATACAAAAGGAAGTGTGTTGATGTAGTAGAAGTTCTAATTTCAAGTTAAAGTTTGTAACAAGTTTTAAGACAAAGAGGCAAAGAGGCATAGAGGCAAAGAAACATCTTAAATATTCGATAGTTGCCTTGCTGTCTTCATGAATGAATGAGCAATTTTTTCGCAATGTTTACTCTAAAGTGGAAGAAAAAAATGAAAATTAATTGCAAACTTATTGGTTATCCTTAAAATGTCTTAATTGAAAAAGTCTTTAGTATAAACGGGTTTCTTTGTTTAGTTCTTTGGCTTAGCATAAAGATTTCATGTACTTTATGAATATTTTCATGGATTGCATTACTTATAATCTAGCGAATTTACATTAAATTGCAAAATAGCCTGCAAAAAAAAAAAAACTCCGGCACGAGTTTCGTCATCGTCTTAATTTGTTAAAAATGTTTTTATTTAATATTTCTTCAGATTTCAAGTTTAAAAATTTGAATTTACTGTAAAAAAATTATTAAGAAATTATATGAAATATTATGATTACATGAATTATTATGTCGGACAGTAACTCATTGGCGAAGACTTATAAGCAAGAAAATAAACTTTCTGGTTTATTTCCTAAAACACTAGAACTTTTCAATTTCAGAGAAGTTGGCAATTTTTGAAAATTTATAAAATTTGTCTCGAAGTTTTATATGATTTATGAGAATTTGCAGCGAAAAATGTGAACATATTTATTTTCGATTTAAGATGTTCACAAAGACGGCATAGTTTAAGTGAGAACTTGGTAATTCTAAGGCATGTTCTTACCAGCATATTCCTAAATACAACAAATGCTCCATAAGGAGTTGTCTTACATTAAGCAACTGATGCTGCCAGAGTTTTGTTAGCAGGTTGCACTAATTCAATTGCTTAGTTAACCCATATTTGAAGAAAATTTCCATAAAGTATAGGAAATCTTCATGTCTGGCCATGGCAGATTATTGGCCCATTAATTTTCTAATTTATAACAGCCAAAACTTAGTATTCGAAATCATAAAAAAATTAAAATAATTATTATTATTATTATATTATTATATAATTATTGTTATTAATTTATCTGTCTCTCTGGTTCTATTTTGTTAAAAAAAATATATATAAAAAATATGTAGACAATTTCTGATTATTAATGGCATATCAATCCATCAGATAGAAATTCTTTGGATTTTTTATTTATTCGAAAAAGGTTCATTAACTTCTACGAAGAGCATTTAAATAAGTTGCGAAAATACTCAGAACATTAAATTTGCCAATGAAAAAACTATATTATATTTTTAAGGTCTAATTTAATATTTATTCTCAATTTTTGTTTTTTTTTTTAATATAATTATCCTTAAATATTATTTTGGTGCAAATGATAATTTGAAACAAGTTAAAGATATGAGAAAAGTTAATTTTTAATTAGACTCGACTTGAATAAACCAAATGTGACCATTCAGTTCAATGGTTTTTAAAAAAAAAATTTAAACTTTTTTTTTAGTTTATACCTTATTGAGGAGTGCCACAATTGGCCAGAATGAGGAGTTGGAAATAATTTTTAAAATAAACAATAATAATTTTTATTAAAAATTATTTGGCTTGAGTTCAGTTTTGTAAAAAAAAAAATAAGTCCCTGTCCACACTTGCAATTTTGTTGCAGCAACTCTTGCTTGTTTTAGGTGAGAGAGGTAAAAAGCTGGGGGAGGTGTACAGAGTTTCATGTACTCTGCAATTATGTTTTGTTTTGCAATTCTCACTAAGAAAAAGAGAAAAGAAGGCATAAGAAATACAAAAATTGCAATACTAGATTTTTCTAATGTCAACACTATTGCAATTTCAAAGCAGAATTTCAAAAACTTGCATGCAACAAAATTGCAAATCTGGACGGGGACTAAGTAGATTTTAAGCTTTAATTTTTAAAGAGACTGAAACAGTTTGGAAAGCTAATAATACATAATCGTTGTTATTTCACTTTAGGAAAGAAAATTTTTTAATCTTTTTTTTAAAAAAAAATATGCGCAATGGTCCTATAGAACCGTATGCCAGGTTAGCTGTTGCAAGCAAGTAAATTATTCATACCCATCTTACATGCTAAGGAATCGTAGCATGTGAAATCTTCTTTAAGATTTTTATATGAAACGGAGCATATAAATTTATGACATATCCTTTAACTATTTAGCAAGGATACAAATACTAGAAATCTTTCCCATACATGTATAGCAAGTCTCAAGGAATATTGAATATTAATTAATGTGTTTTAATTAAGCTTAACAAAAAGCTTTTTCCCCAAAGGCTACACAAGGTGAAATTAATTATCAATACATTTGCGACATATATGCACACGTATATTTGTTTTTATTTATCGCTAAAGGGAAAAGTTTTTAGCACTTTCGAACAACTGCATTTAACTGCCCTTATTTGGCTCACACATCCACAATATGAGCATCAGCAAGTAATTGATAAAGTTTTAAACACATTCAAAGATGTTTTTCAACGTGCATGGAAGTTTTAATAACATGCAAACAAATTTACATAAACTATAACTAACACTAGCACGCATAGCTCACAATAGTGGGCGATTAATGAATTGGAGCAGTTGGTGGGAAGAGCTGCAAAAAGGAATTAACTTTCGATTGGCTATTGAAAGGAAAGCTAATATTGAATTTATCGTTGAATATCCCACTTTTTCATTAACCTTGCCACTTGTTGCAAAGGCATGCAAACTAACAATCCTCTTTGCCTTTTATATCGTGTATATTACGGTGCTGTTGTTTGCGAACTAGTGCGTGTCAGTTATTTAAATGCAGTGTGTAGTGTGTGACATTAACTCTCCATTGTTGTCACAACTTTTTTCCAAGCTCAATAATGTTCTTTCAACTTTACATTTCTTGTGTTTTACTTATGGGTTTATTTTTGTGTCAAATGAAAAAGTAGCTGCATACGAAATTCAATACTATATATGGCTCATACCCGTTTACTCGTAGCTAAATATGTGTGCACAGGCACAAATGTAGATACATATAAACAGAAGTGCATGTGTTTATGCTCTTTTCTGTTAAATGAGTTTTTGTGTGTACATTTGCATGTATAGGTAAATCTACTTTTCATACTTAACCTACTTGTACTCGTAGTTGGTAAAAGCATCTTCTTTCACCCTACAGCTCATCAACACATATACTACATTGCTAATAAGTTTAGGTTTCATTTCGTACATTTAATATTTGGTTAATCTGGTTATTTCAACAATATTACATTTATATGGAATTAAATAGAGATGATATTCCTTTCACCCTCGAACTGGAACCTCAGGATAATAAATTTTCAAATAATTTTTCAGAATTTTCAATAATTGTTATTATAAAAGGTACTTCCCCTTAAACTGCTTTAAATGATGCAAGTATGTTCTTAGAATTTCCAATTAGATTTTTTTAAATTTCAATTTTGGAAACTGTTTGCTTTAAAATCTTCTGATGGGTTTGGAAAGTTATACGCAGGCAGAGGCAGTTGGCTATAAAACGTTTGTAGTTGAAGTCATATTTTTGATTACACTGTATGGAATAGAGTATCACCCTACAAAAGTTGTATACAATCAATCGATTTTTTCCTCTTTCATTTACTTCAGTAATGCTTGGGAAGAAGGAAAATCATTATTTTCGCTAAAAATACAAAACTTTAGTAAAGCTCTTTGAAAAGTTGTATTCAAATAGGACTATCCTGCAAATGTCTAACGTTCTCTATCAGTTTTGATAAACTCTATGATTTCATTGGGATATTCGGCTATGAGTCTGGCTGTAACGAACCGATGAAATCAAAAGGTCTTGTAATCCGATTTTCCACTATTGTCACCATTAACACTATTCACTCTTTTAGCGGCCTGTTTTCCACACTCATCTTTATCAAAAAAAGAATAAAAAAACTTTAAAATGTATCAACTTTTCTCTTTGTTTTTTTCCCGCTTTTAACAGCATGAGTGGAGCAAAATAAAACAAAAAAATTTTTCAGTCTGAGATACTCCTTTTAAATGAGCATATATAAGCTTGGAATTATCTGATGTATTACTTACAAGATATCGATTACTACAACCTTTTTGGAAAAATTTAATTTACTTAAAACAAGTAATTTTTAAACCAATAAAAGTCATACCCGGATTGCTAAAATAAAAATTTTGAACATTTTGTTTCAAAATGTGTTCGATGGCCCCTCAAAGGACAACACTTAAAAGTGAAAAAGCTTAAAGTGATGATGAGACTTTTGAGAAAATGTGAGTGTGTGGCCACTTAATGATGACCTAACTTTGATGGAAAATTCTCATTAACTAATTCAGATTGCTTGAACTGATAGATTCAGCTACGAATAGTTTAAAATAAAACTGTTTTCAAATATAAAATCTGTATTAAAAAAATTTAAAATTGTAAAAGATTTAATAAAAATATCGTTTACATCTGCACTGATTTATAAGGCTGTATAAACTATATGAAAATTAAATCTTCATTATGTAACAGGAAAAAGCGGAAATACATCATGGCAATCAATGCAGTAAAGTATCTTCAACTTAAGTTGGTTCTCAAAAAATTCCTCTTCCGATTTCAGATAGAGCGAATAGAATTCGTCTTCATAAAACATAAAGAAAACTTTAACTTGTGTGTTAACGTTGACTGTTTTTATTTTTTCTTTATTTTTTCTTTAACATTTTTTTTTTTTCTTTTTTTTTTTTGTTAAGACAAACGTTTCACAAACTAACAGAATTGAACTTTCCCATCATTGGGTAGTATAACAACATTGTTAGCTGTCATTGCATTGAAAATACTAACAGCAGCAGCAACAACAACAACAGCAACAACAACAGTTGGGGAAAACTAGGAAAAAGTAAGGTAACAAGGATTTTCATTTACCTTGCATGTGTGTGTGTGTATGTTCAGCTGTTGGCTCTTATGTGTTACAAAGACTTTGTGTACATTTGCAGCTGAGACTTTAGTTCAGGGAATTATTGATTAAAACTTTATATCAATTTTTCTTTTCCCTGTAAAAGTGTACATATAAATTTTGCCAATTCTGCCGCGTTGTCACTGCTGTAGCGAGTCCTTGCCGTATTATTTTATGCAGATTTTTATTTGTTTTTCCTCTATCAGATGCACAGCACACAACCAACAAACAAAACTATTTACATGTAAATGGAAAATAAGTTGTTGTAAACATAACAAGTGATAGAAAAACTAAACAACAAATAAAATTTTATTTATAAAAAAACAAAACCATTTAAAAGTTTTCTAATGAAATAGAAAACTTTCATAAGCAACATCCATCAGCAGAAATGCATGGACGGCATCTTTTAATCGTATGATTAAATTAATTACTTTAATTGAACCGAACTCAATGCACACGCACATTCATACACCACATCAATTATAAAAATTAAAGCAAGTGCCGGGGAAAGAAAGCAAGACCACATGAAGACCAGAAAACAGCAGTAGTTTAAAGTAATTGTGGAAAAAATTGTTTGTAGTCTGATTTCTGTTTAACCTGTTTTGCAGAAAATTAAATTAAAATCATGGCCACTAAATTAGTAAAGCCAATGTCAAGCTGCAACAACAACAACAACAACAACAACAATATTTTTTCTCGCCTCTTTTTCATTTTGACTTTAACTAAGTATTTTGCGGAGAAATTAGGATTTTATAAACTGGCATCTTTGCACTGGCTTATTTCTGAAGCCAGATCCTCACAGACCCATACACACACACACACATCCACACAAAAACACAAACATATAGTGCACTATGCAATTAAGCATGGTATTTACTTTGTATATGCTTGCATGTGTGTAAGAAATGACTGAACATACCACTCACTTATCAGCCTGCAGCACACCTTGTCGCCACGTGCTTAATTGCTTCACGAAATACCTACATAAAATCACTTAAACTGCTTTCACTTTTCTCTCACACAAATGCCACCGCATACAGGCTCAACTTATAACGCAAGTGTGTTGGTGCGAAATCAGTGTCACTCATACAGTGAGACAGTCGCCCGGCTTTGTGTGCTTTGGATTCAGTTATTCGAAATATTCCTGGTTTTTAGGGCAGCCCCTTTAATAGTTACCAGCATTTATTTCTATTACACTGCAGTGCACAGTGGCACGAAAATTATTCTATTCTTAAAAATTAAATTTCCCATAAAAATTCCAAATTTATTGGCAAGTGATAATGCAGAAAAAACTCGTAGTCAGATATAAAAAAAAATATATAAAAACTTTATGCAATTCATAAAAAAAAATCGATATTATATATAGTGATATAGTGGCATATTAATATTTTAATTAAAACCGCATTGAAATTGAAATTGAAATTTAAAATAGGATATGCTACTCGTATGTGCTATAAATATGAGAGCAACTGTTGGGAATTCGCTTTAAACTTTGATGGAATGATCAGACATTACAATCAATCGTCTGCGTCTCCCTACAAACGCAATCTATAAACAACTCCCAGCCATGGAGTTACTTTCAAGGAAAGAATTCAACCAGGTAAAGGGGAGAGAACTCATCGATAAGAGTTGTAAAGCCAGCCGTTTTGTACTTATTATTGTGCTCGTATAGAATACGAAAGCCATTGATAATTCATTCTACCATTTGGATGCATCTATTTCTAGCAAAAACAGTAGCGAAGTGCTCTCCAAGTAACTAAGAGACTTGGTTGGGCCTGTCTAATTGTCCATTTATAAAAGACACTTCCTACAGTGTTCTATAATGTAATAACTTACTATCTTTATAGTGTTTTCACACCTAAAGTTGAAACCTGGTTTTAACTTAAAACCCACAAACAGCTGATTTTGTGTTCACATACAATTTTTATAATATCAGGTTTTATAATACAGTTTGTCAAATAAATTTGTTAATGATAAAATAAATTTTTTGTAGAAATAGGTGTGTTTGTTGTAATTATTCTTCCCACATTTATTTGAGAAACTGTACGACAGCTGTTATTGTTTATATAAAATCTAAGAAATTTTAAAAATGGGTTCTAAAATTAAAATTATTTTACATTTTGTGAATGAATATTTGTGAATGTGAATGAATTATCAGCTGTTTTCAATCTTTCTAACTTGGTAGCACTGAATAAGTACTGAATAAAACCAGGTCTTAAGGGTTGGTTTGAAAGTTAAAACCAAATTTTGTTTTAAAACCAGGTTTTATCCTCAGTGTGAAAACACTTTTATTCAATTTCCGCTCAATACACTGCGTGCTACTTTGAGAGAAGATATAATAAAATAATTAAGAAGACGTTGCATTGGAATTCCGATGATTACTGACACCTAATTGTAACGGAAATCTGTAAACGCTTTCCGAGAAATTCAACACTTTTACCTCAAACGTCAACTTTTCGGCTATAAGCTTGCAGTGCATATACTATACAGTGCTGAATAAAAAATGTCTTCCTCTGCAAAAGGAATTCTCAGGCCATTGTGCATTTGTGATGTAGTTAAGTGTAAAAACATGTTCCCATGCGTTTGATTAAAGTGTTTCTAGGCTGTTCTTTACAATTTTCAAAGTTTACTGTGGCTGAAAACGTACTCAAACAAAGATGTATGGTGTGCATACTCGTGTATATACCAACGTAGTCGCAAGCATATTTTGAAAGTGGCGCCTAAAGGCGAAGGCTACAACAATTCTAACAGCTGAAGCAAATAAAGCATAAGTAGAAATGTACACACATACACATGTACTTATGTGTAAATATGAACTTTTGAATGCACGTCTGTATGTCTGTACGTCTGTACCACTGCATGGTAAACTTGAAGATTTTATTTTTGGTTCAACACACAATACGGCAGCAGACATTTTGGCATGTTCAACAGAACAATAACATTAAATAGCACACGTCTTTAGTAACGTGTTGACAGAAAAGAAAATATACATATAAATTTAACGACAATAGTAAATAGAAGTAATAAAACGCTGTGGGTATCTTGTTTGCTTTTACTTGAGTTATTTTTTGCATTTCCTGCGCTTTAGATGTTTTTTAAATTTTTTTAAATTTCTCATCTTTTAGAATTTATTGTTGTTTGGATTAAGTTTTTAAATTATTTACTTGTTCACTCTCGTTGTAAATATGTAAAATGTAAAATTTAATTTTCTTTTTTTTTTTTGTTTGGCTTTGCGATTCTTATGCAACCCATACACGATGGTACAACTCGGTTAGTAATCAAGTTGGGTGTTGTGCCCACAGACGATAAAACCTCTTCGTACAAACAAGCATACCATGAAGAAAAATTAATTAGGCTTAAATTTTGTGAAGCAATAAAACAATTCAAAACTCTTTAAGTAAATTAAGTATATATTGACATTCAAATTTTTTTTAATCTAAAAGATTTTTAAAAAACTTTAAGAAATAAAACTTCTATGAACTGTTTTTAATTGCATATGATTTACTAATATTGGCTATCATTAAATAATTCATCTCTAGAACTGTGCTCTAGTTTCATTTCAAGTGTGTCTTCCATTTTTAATTAGTATTCACTTAGTTTTCTTTGCTTTCAAAAACCAAATTAACCGACGACACGTCTTTCTCCCGCAAAATTCAAATAAATTGGCACAACTTGCCAAAAAATCTAAAAATTTTGATTTTTCATACAAGCGAGACACAACTTCATACAACAGGCCCACATACGTTACAACCTTGATTACAATCTGCCCAAGTTGTACCAACGGTTGTATCGTGTGTGGGTTGCATTATGATTCGTCTCCATTAACAATTCAAAATACTGAAATTAATGTAAGCAAATACTACGAGGTTGTTAAAAAAATTATTATTGCCAGTTATTTGTAACGACAATAATTCACATGAAAGACTATTTTCTAAGGAATTCTAGCAAAAAGCTGATAGAAAAGGATATGTAAAGTGGCAGTGAAGGGAGCGTACCCTGGGCAAGAGAAATTAGTAAAAAAAATATTTTGTTTAAGACGTGAAAACATATCTTAGAGTCTGAAGACAGACAACTAATTAAAGTACGAATCGCATAGATCGGAGGGCATAAATCGGACAGCTCTTTCCAAGTCAACAGATTCGATTGCAGGCTTAAATACATATAGAAATTCGATGAATGGTTTCTTTAAATTTCAATGAGAAAATCCTCATACGTGTAGGAGGTAATGAGAAGAAACTTTTTTATTCTCTGCTAAGCCTTGTCATTTGAAAGAAAAATTAAATGTGAATAATTGCTTTCCTGGCAAGGATAACGTAATTTTAAAAGCAAACAGAAAAATTTTTCATACAGCCCACTGGGCATCCCACATCAGCTTTCTTATGTGATGTAGATCGTATAATTTTGAATGTCTAGTTCAATGTAATTGCTGCTCTATAAAATAAGGAATCATTAAACTTTATCCGACTTATTATTTTATTCTCCGATCGGCGATGTTATTTTAAAAGCTGCCTTCGTTCTTGATTTTCAACTTATAAGCTTTTAACACTAAGGACCGACCTCTTCGATTTCGTTTAAATATTTTTTTTTTTTTTATTTGATATATCTGTCGTTATTTATGGGCATGCGATAATTCGAAAATCTTTTATTAATACATCCTTGTAAGAATGTTTATCATCTTAGAAAATTGTAAATGAAAAGAATTAGAAAACTTTGCCAGAGAAATAATTTCTCTTGCAAGTAGAGAAGCTTGTAGAGTGTTATTTGGATTTATTACGTCAAAAGTTGTAGTTTTATAGCAGCGCTGTTGTTTTATATTTGATTTATGTTCAATCAGAGTTATCTGCCAACACCTGCCAACCGTAACCCCTAATGAATGTTCAAAAGAAAATGTTTAATTACTTTCCTTTTCTCCTGAAACTCTTGAAACATGAATCTTTTTCCTTAAATTCCTTTTGGGCAGGGAATGCGAGAGAAAGAGGGAGAGAGATAGATAGTAAAACCTGTATAAAGGCAAAAAGAAAGTTAATTGAAACTGCTGTGCTACCTGGCCCAAACAAGTAAGTGAAATTCAATTGTGTACAATACACACCATTAATATGCCACTCGTACATGTGTTTTACTGTACAAAAAGTAAAAGTTTTTATTTATTGCGAGCTTTCGAATTTATAGTAAATATTTTTTCTCCCAGTTTTGTGGAGAAAAGTTTTTTTTCTTTTTTTTTTGGTGTTTTTTTTTACTTCTCTGTTTGTTTACCTCACTGAGGTAAACTGGGGATTCAGTTATATTTGTCGCATTAACTTGTTATTTATGGCTTGTATTCATATTGTTGGCACATAAACAAATTTTTCAATATTTTTTGTTTGAAAAGTAATCAGCTGGCCGAGTGTGCAGTCAGTCGGGCTGAATAAAAATACATGCATTAACTCAAAGTTGTGTGAGCTGTATGTACCATATTGTATGTACCCTACTTTGGTTTTGGTGAATAACCTTGATACCCTTAGTGATACCCTTTATTACGTTATTAAGATCATTTATAGTACGAGCAAAGACAAATCATACAAAAATTTTGTATCCATAAATTATTATGTCAACATCACGTCATATCTGGGCAACAAGTTTTAATTCTCGTTCAGTCTTTGATAATGTCAGGCAAGAACAATTCACGCTTGTAACATTTCAAATTATTTTCGAATATCCACATCTCTTTTCATGTAATTATAATATTTAAAATTAATTACCACAATCCATCACAATTAATTTGTGTATAATTAAGATATTAATAAAACAGCTTTCACCCCAAAACAGCAAGTTATAATAAATAGTTATATAATACATATTGAAAATCCTACACACTTTATATTTAAATAAAACAAAAGCTTAAGATGGCATGAAAGTATTTATTTTTTTTTATTTCGAAAAATGAAGCTTTTAGTTTATGATCTGAAACAATTCCATTCAAAGGACCCCCATGGCTGCACTTGACGTACTACAAATGGTCATGCCAATATTCAAATACTTTTTCCCATAAAGCTGGCTTTGGTTCACAGATGCCACGTTCAAGATTCAATTCAATTGCATTCTTCTCACATTGTTCGTAGTGGCCTCTTAGTGAAAATATGATTCCCTAGCCTTTCTAAGAGGTCAGGCAAGAAGATCTGCAGACTTCTGTTAATCATACGAAATATTTGCTGAAAGAAATGAAAACAACTGCCGTCATTCTTTCAGCCAACTCTGGGAAGAACTGCTGTTGCCTTCTCATACACCAATAGGGAACTACTGCCGTCCCGCTCTCATCCAATACAGGGAAGACATGCTGTCGCCTACTCAGTCAACACAGTTCTTTGTGTTTTTTTTACCATACGAGTATAAAAGAAACCCAAATCAGTTGTATAGGTTTTGTATATCGTCCCACCTCCTGATATCCACATTTTCTCTTTTCATAATTATAATATTTAAAAAATTTTTTTTTGTATAAAATAATATGATATTTAAAACTTTAAATTAATTAAAATCAATACATTAATAATCCGAACAAAACTTTATACTTTGAAAGGATGCACATAATTTGTGTGGTTATAATTTTGATAGAGAAATATTAAGAGGCGGGCGTATTTCGTAGACTTGTGAAAAGCAGTTTCGGATTTTGAAAATTTCAGTTTTTAAAATTTTTTTCCGAAAAAAAAAAAACGAGAAAAATATTTTTAAAAAGGTAATATTAGCTTTTTAAAAGTTTTTTATTAATATATATTGCACACCTTAGAAATTCTGAATATATTAAAAAATTAATTTTTTTTCACTTTCTGCCACTCTAACTCTCCCTCTCCCTCCTTCTGTCTTGCCTTTGATTGCTTGCTGGGAAATTTAGGTAACATAAACGAAATTATTATCGCAACAGCTGTTTCGAATCACGAACCGCCAGTCAATTGGTTTATTGGGTGTTAATAACGGAACTTATGGAAGTTAAATATAATTAATTACAGTATTTGGCATAACTTTCATTTGCACATCTGTTTTCTCTAGTTATATGTTATCGGTGTATAATTTGGAAATTATTATCGCAGCAGCTGTTTAGAATCACCAACCGCCATCCAATAGGCTTATTGGGTGTTGATAAGGAAATTTTTGGAAGTCACAAATAATTAATTACAGTATTGGGCATAATATTCATTTGCGCATCTGTTTTCTACGGCCATGGGTTATCGGTATCTAATTAAGATTTACAATGAATGCAGTTGAAAATGTTCTTTCCATGATTTTCCGGGAAATTTTTGTATTGAAATTACAGGAGTTTTTAAAACATTTTTATTGTGCAATAAAATGTTACACTGTTTATACATTCTATCTGGTTGTCACTAATTTTGTCACAATTTAAATACAACAAAGTATGACAGTTTTATTTAAAAAAATTATGTTCCCCTTTTTAGAGAGGAAAATAAAATTTATAAAAATGAAATTAAAATTTTATAAAAATTTGCTTCAAATGAATTGAGAAAAGAAACTGTTTATAAATTAAGGTACAACTCATACTTTGCCTTTACCCTTTTATATTGCCATGAATAGCAAAAGGAATTGGAAATCTCAGAAGATGTTAAATAAACAACTAAACATGAAGGAAAAAATATTTAATTATAAACTTTAGTAAATTTCTTTGTCAATTAAATAAAATCCTTAATGGCATAGATTTATTTTTAGCAACATGGCTTACGCAGTAACTATAACTTATGATATACTGGTATATATAACATATGCCTAATAGCTCAGAAGATGCCCTTAGCATGACCTTAGCGCTTTGATTTAACTGACCATTCTCAAAAGCAAATTAAAAAGGATAATTAAATTTTGCAAGGCACTTAGAACGGTCAATTTAATACTTCCTTGTTTTTTTAAAGGAATATTTACTCAATTATAATACTCAATAACTATTTTTTCTATACACTTTTAGCGACACAATAACCTTTTTATTTCTTCATTAAATTTTTTTTTTTTTTGTTAGTGCCATTAAAGAAGACATCACACAATAAATGAATATTAAAAAAAAAAAAAAAAGAATACATAAAAATTTTTACGTATCGGATACGTGCAAAAGCAGACCGGTTCTGGTTCAGGTTGTTTATTATTTTTTTTTTTATATATTTAAACGCATCCAACTTCTTGTTCAATTGTTTATACGTGGACGTATTTTTTTTACGATTTTTATTAAATGACAGGGGAAAAAAATTGAAAATATAAAAGAAGAGGAAAGTTGACATATTTTTGTAATTTCCTTTTTTATTTTCATCATGGCTCAGCTATCTATGCGCGACGTCACCCGCAATGCCAACGTACAAAAGTGCATCAATTTTACCTGTCAATACGTAATGTTGCTATAGAAAAGGCATTCATTTTTACACAAAAACAAGAAAAAAAAATAAATAAAAAAATAAATAAATAAAACAGCAGGAATAAACAAATGAAATCAACAAAGAGAAAATTCCAAAAAAAAAAACAAAAAAAAACAAAAAAAAAAATTTTTTACACAAAAATTAAAAAAAACAAAATATAAAATAAAAATATTTTTACTGACATCATTTTCGGAGGCAGCAACATTTAATTATTTTCTTTTATCTTAAAACTTTATGCGTTTTCCAAGCCAGCTAGCAAGCATGTGAACTTTGACCGGCGAACGATGCAACGCAAATATGTAATTGTCTGAAGCGACACCTCATTCTTATAAGAGTTACAGTGTTCAATACAAAAATTCATTATTTCTGCCTGCCACAGGCAAAGATATTTCATTTTATTTAATTTGAGAATTTTTTAAAAATTATCTCTGTATTCTGAAGTATTTTTTTTTTAAAAAAAGTGTCATATCGCATCAAATATTTTCTCTGCAAAATTGTTTAAAATTTCATTCGAGGATTGTGCTTCTGTAATTCTCAATGTAGCCACTCGACTCTTGTGTATATTTCTTGAAGGTTTGCTGTTGAATTTCTTTTCGGTGTACACTACACCATATGAAAGGCAATAAAATTATTCATTCAAGACGTCAAAAGTTGACATCCAAAGCCAAAAAATTTATCGATAATTTTCCAACAGGCCGAAGTTTTTATTCAGACCACTTTTAGATACACCAAGTTTTGTATTTGAACAAGATATGGTTGGAGGGAAAAATGGGGAGTGGCCACAATTTGCCTATCTTGCATCTCTTTCATTGCGTTGTTGAGCCTACAAAACTGATTGTGGTCAAATTCTAATTCCGATTTACTTTAGTGATTATTTAGTTACAAATTTTTATTGTAAAAAAGTAAATAATATATAAAGCGAGTTATAAAAGAAAACTATTAGTGTTAAGCAATTTGCTTGAGAATAAAATAAATTTTCAAAAGCAAAGCAACTGTCTGTCACGGAAATTTATTTCCTGTTGTTATTTTTTAATTTCAGATCAAAATGAAATTTGTTATTCTACTGTGTGTACTGAGTGTACTGTTATTGCAACAGGCCCAGGCCTCCCCCGTCAAACTAGTCAAACAGCAGCAGCATGCTTTGGCGCGCCAACAAGCATCCAGTGCGAATGACATTGCTGCCCCTGCTGTGCAATCACCAGATGATGACGATGATGATGAAGATGATGATGACGATGATATTGGAGATTTCATTGAAGACGATGATGGTAAAATTTCATTTTAATTTCTTCTTTCAAGTACAAAACTACTCGCTTCATTTCTCTATAATTCTTTTCTCAATTTCATATTTGATAGATTCATGGTCATTTGGTACAAACAGTAATTTTACTCCTGCTCATTCCTTTGCTCCCTTTTATATTTACTTTAGTCAAATTATATTTCTTTCACACTTTTAGCTAAAAAGGTTGAGGCACAAATATATTGTAGAGATCCTTGCACTGCTTCCACTCTTCCACTGGAATAATATATGAAAGGAAATCCCCTTACAAAATTGAAATAAAATTACATCGGCATGAGATTTAATAGGTTTCCAAGGGCCACAGCAAAATAATTTTTAATAATATCATATCTCTATATCTGGATATTTTTCATAGTTTTTTTTTTTTTAAACAAAACTTGCAAAAATCTTTAGCAAACATGTAAGAAATTTCAGAGTAAAAACGTTTAGACTTGAAGCAGACATTTTTGAAAATAAAGCGATATCACTGCGATCATTGAATTGATATACTTGTTGATGAACTCTAAAGTCCTTACGTTGGTCCGCTCCTCATATGCAACACAAACATATTTATACATAATAGTATCTTATAAATGGGAATATCTTTGCTTATGCACACCCTACACCATGCCCAAAGATTATTTAAATTTTCTATAGTTTTGCTAATTATGGAAAACCAAAAAAAAAAAAAAAAATGGAAAACAATTATTAAAGGATATTGATAAAATGTTCTCAAATTAGTTGACACGCTTAAATTGTTATATGTTAGTAATCTAAATATTTAGTCTCTCAAATACGGGAATGCATATAATACGGAAGGCTCGTGTTAGGAAACTAGTTAATAGAGAGCACAGAACTAATTCCTTCATAAAGGATATGATGAGTTTAGAGTAGACGAAACAACTTTGCAGTCTTTATGTGACTTTGAAATGATAATTAATAAGAAAAACACAATTTAATGAAAATAAAAGCAAAGCAAATTTCATTTACTATAAAAGCTAATGTGGAAAATGTTCGTGTGTATGTGTCTATGGGTATATAAATTCATCCTTGTAAGCTTAATGAGAAATAGTAATGAGATATGATTTTAACAATTTTTTATTATAAATAAATAATAAAAAATTTATTGATCAAGTGAGAAAGAGGATATTTATGAAACTACAGGTTGAAAAATATAGAAATAAAACAGTTTTGAAAAATACAAAAGAAAATCTAAATTTATGAAAAAGGTCCTTGAAGGAAATGATTTCATATACATTGCTAGCTTCGATGGGCAATTGCAGAGTACAGGTTTTAGTAAAGCAAAAACTTGATTTTATCCCATCTTATCCAGCACCACCACACCTTTAGTATCGTAATAACCATAATCTATTTACATACCAACTTTTTCTGCAAAAATTATCAGTAATCCTTCATAACTCCACCAATTGCTTACTTAATCTGCACACGTGCAATTGTGATTGTGTAATTAATCTGTAGCTCAGAAATGTAATGCTGAAGTGAAAGGGAAAAAGAAGGGGATGGAAAAATTGTACTACCAACACAATCAGCAGCCCTTTAAATATCTTTTATTGTATAGAATACACACTTTTCAAATTTCGATAAATCACAACTGATGTTAATAGAGTTTTCTGGCAAATACACGTTACCTGTCTTTAAAGCTTTTCTATCGATTTGGTTTGTATGAACGTTAATCCATCTGACTGTATTTGTGTCAGTTAATGCGTTTGACAAAAACAAATGGTGTCTGTGTAGCTGAGTAGCTGAGTAGCTGTATAGCTGTGTAGCTGTGTGTCTTTTGTCTTCGTTTCGTCATACCATAATATTTTCATGTTCTTTTTCTTTTTCATGTGTTACTTCTATGCATGAATAACACAGTAATCTTTATTTCGGGGCTTTCAGATGACGAGGACGATGATGATGAGGATGATGATGATGAGGAAGAGGATGATAGGCCACAAGGTCAAGCGGCCCCCATTGCAGAGACCGCCGATGATGATGATGATGATGATGAGGATGATGATTACTTGGCTGGATTGTTCGATGATATCTTAACTGGTAAGCAAAAGTGATAGAATGACTTGAGTAAAATGATTCATTTTACCATTATTTATATGATAATTTTATCTCATAATATTACACTTCATGCTCTTGCACATGAAGCGTAATTGCTTTGAGAATCTTTTGAATTAGAGGCAGAAAGATGAAAATGTAACACCTCAGGGAGAAATAATTATACACCATGATGGGATAGTAATACCTGTGGGCTTTTATGCTACACTAGCGATAGTAATCTAGTTACTGATAGATATCAAATTACCTCCACAAAAACACTAACAAGAAGTAGTTAATCAAAGGATATGCAAGATCAATTTCACATCTAAAACTATTTTAACCTCAACAAGATACCTGCAATTTAAAATTTTATAGATTTTTGGATTTTTTAAAAAAATTTAAATAGCGGATTTACAAAATAACTTTGCCTTTTTGCAGATGATGATGATGAAGAGGATGATGATGATGAGGAGCCTGTTGCTAGTGTACAAAATAGCGTTGCTGCCGCTCCTGCTGCAACAATTGAAGATTTGGCACCCCTAAATCAAGTAGCTGCTGCTGCTGTCTCGGGCATATCTGATGGTGTTGACTTGCCCGCCGAAAGTGGTCACGCTAACGAACCCTTAGCTTTGGCCAACTCTATCGATCCTGATGTTGCACCCGCCAGTAGCAGCCACAACGAAGGTGAACAAAATGTTTTTTATGATGAAGATGCTAGCAATAGCATATTAGACGGTATCAGTAGTGGTAGTATTAGTGATAGAAATAATATTGTTAGTGATCTCAGTAGCGATAGCAATTTCATCAGTAGTAGCAATAGTGATAGTATTTCAGTTGGTAGCACAGATAAATTTCATACACAACAAAAACATGAACATGAACATGAACATGAACATGAACATGAACATGAACAAAATGTACAACAACAGCAAATAACAAACCATCAACCAAACAAGTTAAAACTTACACCAAATATCATTGAAACATCCAGTAGTAATACTAATAAAAACAATAATTTAAATCAAACTCCTAATTTGACTCATGGTCCTGAAGCATTATTAACGGCCGCTGGAGAGAGCTCTAGTGTGGTAGCTGGTACGCATTTAGCTCCTGCAGCCGCTAATAATAACGAGGACAATGAGTACTATTTGGAGGATGATGAATATGATAATGATAATGATAATGATAATGATGAAGATGATGATGAGGAAGATGATGATGAAGATGATGATGATGATGATGATATTGATGATGGAGTCGATGATATTACAGGTGCTCTTACAGGTGAAGAAGACGAAGATACTGACGACGATGATGATGATGACGACGATGATATTATTGGCGACGATGTCATTGAAGCTAGACGTGAAGCACGTGAGTCCAAAACATCTAAGAAATATTCAACTGCTTTAAAAACCAGCAGCAAAGAAACAACAAGTGCTTTGAACAGTAAAAAATCCTTGAAACATTAAAGCTTCTTATAATAAACAAAACAAAAAAAAAAAAAAAAAGAGAAAAGAAACAAAACGAAACACAAACGACCTCAAATGGACTTTTTATAACCTACTACTTCTGCCACTCTCTCCCCCTCTAACTTTGAAGCTCCTAGTTTCTTAATATTAATCAAGATAATTAATATTACTTATTTGCATTTACAAGCATCTAATGGTGCTTTCAGTTCAACTTTCTTATTAAATGACAAAAAGTCTTTTGATATTTCTAGAAGTTTGATTTTGCTTTCTTGTGATCCATTTCTCAATCACTCCCTGCCTCTCTCTCTTTTTATGCTTTTCCTAAATTGTAAACAAAATTTATTTTGCTTTCGGTTTATTCCTTTACAGTAGTTAACTGATTTTGCTAACGAGTTTGGTGCTAGTCAAACTATGTAAGAATGTTAATTTAAACAAAATCTTCACATTTGCAAAAAAAAAAACAAAAAAAAAAACGAAAACAAAAAAAAAAAAAAAGAAAACTTTATTTCTATTTAAAATTTTTTACAACTGTTTGTAAAAAGGCACGAACGACTATTGTCATTTGCACAAACTTGTTGAAAATTTTTAGCTCGACAAATTGTTTAAAAATCTTGTAAAGCAAAACGAAACTTGTATTCTTCATAGTCGTATTGTAAAAAAGAAAGTCATAACAGAAATCAAGCAAGCAAAACTACTTATTCACTACTTTTTTTACTTTTAAAAGCACAAATTGTTGAAAGTATCCAACTTTATTTCTATTTATATAAATATGTATGTATGTATGTATTCAGTTGTGTATTTATCTTCATATTTATATAAGCACCAATTAATAACGGTCTAAGAACTCTGCTTAACTGTAAATTTATCTTACGGTTCAACAATGTTAGTTAGTTCCGTTTCCGTTCTTGGTGGCCCACTTATTGTAAAGATTTGCAAAGATGTTAAAATTTGAAAATTTAATGAAAAGAAATTTTTTTCATTTTTAAACAAAAAACAAACAATTTAAATTCTAGTTTAATTTATTTAACTTATTTAATTAATTTATTAATTTATTTAATTATTTATTTATTTATTTATTGATATTTGTAATTTATTTATATTTTTTTTTATTTTCTTTTGTCACCAAAAACTATATTCCATATAAAAAAAAAATTCTACATTCACATGTACTTATTGCATCCGTAGACACACACATTTATAATTAATTTAATTTGTTTTGTAAAATGTAGATTTGTTGAAATATATATTGTAATTTTAAAATTATAAAAACTTATTTATCTGTATTTCTCAATTCCTTTCTCTGTCCTTCTATTCCACTCACTCTATTAAATTTTCTATCATTTAAACGGCTCCCAGTATAGTCACTGAAACCAAATATTTTAAAATACGTTCAACATGTGGTAAATGTTGGTAGTAGCAGGCAATGTCATAACAACGCTTGAAAAATTCGCGCGCAAAACTGCATAATAAATTCTATCAGCCCTATTCATGCAGAATTTCAATCAAATAGTTTTTAGTTCATTTTTGTTCCTACTGTTCCGAAATTTGATCTGAATAAAATTTGGAAGAAAAGGCCAGACCAGCCCTTTAAGTTCCCATTATGCTACCAGAGCTGGAAATTATAATTTTTGATATCAATTCATCAGACGGCTCATCCATCAAAATTATCTGCTTCGAAAAAAATTGAAAAAAAAAACACATACTGGCAAGAACCTTAAAAAATATTTTTAAAAAATGTATTTTTTAATAGAACTTCATGAAAATCCTTTTGGGAAATTTCATATATATATTTTTTAAAATATATTGAACAACACAAGGCATGAAAACTTCATGAAAATGCTTTTGGGAAATTTCATATATATATTTTTTAAAATATATTGAACAACACAAGGCAAGAACCTTTAAAAATATTTTTAAAAAATTATTTTTTTATTAAACTGTATGAAAGTCCTTTTGGGAAATTTCATATATATATTTAATAAATTTCATATATTTTTTTAATAAAAGTTCATGAAAATCCTTCTGGGAAATTTTATGTATTTTTTTAAAAATATATTAAACAATACAAGGCAAGAAGATTTAGAAATATTTTTAAAAAATATTTTTTGAATAAAACTGTATGAAAATCCTATTGGGAAATTTCATATATATATTTTTTAAAATATATTGAAAAATACAAGGCATGAACCTATAAAAATATTTTTAAAATTATTTTAATTGTATTTTACATCTCTTTAGCATTTTATCTGCCACGGACTTTATTTCTGATACAAATAAGTAATTTTTCGCAGGCTTCTGAGAGGAATATTTCTCAAAGAGAATATTTTCGTAACATATAAATCCCACAAAAATTACTCAGATTTTCATTTCAATTTCAGTATTTCTTGAATAAAATTTCAATTTTTTTTTTTTTTTTTTGTTTGTTGAATGGGGCTGATTAAATCTTGCTTATAAAGTTTTGTTCTGTAAACACCTACAAATACCCGCCGGAATTTTGTGGCATCATGTTTTTATTTTTTTTATTATTATAATTTTGCATTTCAAAAAAAAGTTTTAGACGATTTTTTTATCAACACGAAAAACCATGTTTTAGGTAACACCAAAAACACAGCCTGCCATAAAACACTTTTCAGACCCTCTTTTCTCTCAACTTCCTGTTAAAACACACAAACAAACAAACAATACAAAAACAAAAAATAAAAAATAAAATTTAATTGTTCTTATAAGTGTATTTTGTTATAAATTTAAAGTTTAAAGAAAACGCTTCAGATTATTTTTTTTTTTTTGAGAAAAAAGATAAAAACAAACATTTGAAGAATGAAAAAATAGAAAATTAAAAAATTTAAAAAAAACGTTGTGTTTTATTTTATGACATTTCAATTGGTTGAAATAGACGAAAAAAGGCGTGGTTTAGTAAAGGAAAGAAAGGAACACTTCTAAATTGCCTAAACGAATTTTTCAAGCGTTTGTTTGCTAAAAAAAATATATATATTTATTTTCCTTTTGTACTTCCCATTTATTCATCTATCATTAATTTTTTAATACTCGTATTCCTGTAGTTTTTCTTGGTTCATGTAATCACAATGCAATTGTCACTTTAACGCCTTTCTGATTTTCATTTCTAAGCTACGCCTATTTTTTCAAATCTGTCCTTAAAGTAAGTATTTATTCTGCTAATGGTTTTGGCTAAATATTGCTTTAATTATTTAAGATATTTTCGGGTGTTTTATAAATAAGTGGAAAGCACAAAAAGGGAATTAAAAATTTCCATTTCTTCAGCAACTGGACTGTATCAAGAGTAGAAGAAATATCCTTAGCGAATTTATCATTTTTGTATTACGAAAAACTTTTGCAAAAAGTATTTTTGCCACAAAAAGTTTCAATAATAAAAATAATTATCTGCAAAGCAATCAGTTTTCTTATAGAAAGAGTCTCTCCAACATTAACACTTGTTTTTATAGGAACAGTCCTTTAATTGGCAACACGTTCTTCTAAACAAGTTTTGTTTTTTCGCACGCAAAAAAAGTTTATTTAATGTAGAGGATTTTTTTTTGCTTTTCCAGAAGTACTTATTTTTATTATGAAAACTTTTCTTTTATGGGAATATTGCCTTTTCGGAAACCCTTTTTACCATAGAAAAGAAAGTATTTGGCATTAACACTTTTCTCTATAGAAAACGTATCTTTATTGATTCTACTTTTTTCTCCACAAAACTATGTATTTATTTTGAAAAAGTTTTTTTTTCTAACAAAAAACTTTAAAAACATTTGAAAACATCTTTTCCTATAGAAAGAAAATCTTTGGTAGTAAAGGTTTCTTTGGTATTAAAGAGACTCTGTGGTGTTAACACTTTTTAAACACCTTTTTCTTCAGAAAGAGATTCTTTAACACTTTCTTAACACTTTCTTAACACTTTCTTAACACTTTTTGCTATAGAAAGAAACTCTTTAGTATCAACACTTTCTTAACACCTTTTCCTATAGAAAGAGATTCTTTGGTATTAATATTTTTTTAGCCCCTTTTGCTATAGAAAGAAACTCTTTGGTGTTAATACTTTTTAAACACCTTTTGCTATAGAAGGAAACTCTTTAGTATGAACACTTTCTTAACACCTCTTCCTATAGAAAGAGACTATTTGGTGTTAACACTTTTTTTGTTGATACTCCTTAGTATCAACACTTTCTTAACACCTTTTCCTATAGAAAGAAACTTTTTAGCATTAACACTTTCTTAACACCTTTTGCTATAGAAGGAAACTCTTTAGTATCAACACTTTCTTAACACCTCTTCCTATAGAAAGAGACTATTTGGTGTCAATACCTTCTTAACACCTTTTCCTATAGAAAGAAACTTTTTAGCATTAACACTTTCTTAACACCTTTTCCTATAGAAAAAACTCTTTGGTATTAACACCTTCTTAACACCTTTTCCTATAGAAAGAGACTCTTTGGTGTCAATACCTTCTTAACACCTTTTCCTATAGAAAGAAACTCTTTAGTATTAACACTTTCTTAACACCTTTTCCTATAGAAAGAAACTCTTTGGTATTAACACCTTCTTAACACCTTTTCCTATAGAAAGAGACTCTTTGGTGTCAATACCTTCTTAACACCTTTTCCTATAGAAAGAAACTCTTTAGTATTAACACTTTCTTAACACCTTTTCCTATAGAAAGAAACTCTTTAGTATTAACACTTTCTTAACACCTTTTCCTATAGAAAGAAACTCTTTAGTATTAACACTTTCTTAACACCTTTTCCTATAGAAAGAAACTCTTTAGTATTAACATTTTCTTAACACCTCTTTCTGCTTTTTACGTGCGTAAAAGAACGTATTGACAATTGAAGGACTCTTCTACATTTTTATAGAAACAATTTTCTTATCAGTAGCACATCATTTTATAGCCATTTCATCTTTTTTCTGAAAATGTTTTTAACGAAATAACGCTTTACTACAGAAAAAGTTTACTTAACGAAAACACTATATTTTGTAGACAAATGTAATTTTTTTTAAAGAAAAGCTTATAAAAACTGCATCAAAGTTTTCACATCGAAAAAAATGTGTTTCCTAAATAATGGAACAATAAGGACCACTTGGAATTGGTTGGAAATACGGCTAGAATTTGTTTTTAAGAATTCGATTGTTAATCCTTTTTCAGTTCTTGAATAATATAGCCGCGCCACGGCCAACAAATTATTATTATATGATTGTGGTTCTTTAGAAGTAGACTATTTATAGTGTTAATTATTGTTTTCTCACAATTCGATGGCTTATAAACACCCTACCGTACGTTATTGTGAGCTTCTGTTTCTTAGGAATTCCATTGCTTGTAGACTTTATTGCTGCTAATTATTATTAAAGAATGTCGACAGTCAGTTTAAAATAACGCCACATCGACGCATGATTCCGAATATTTATTTGTCTGCAGCATCGATTTTTATAGCCATTTCAGGATTTCGTTGATTTTCCTTCATAAAATATAAAATAGCACCAACCTGCTCGGCGTGTGTTTTCATGCCATGAGTTAGAAGCATTTAATTTCACCATCGCATTGGCAAAATGAATTCAATTAGTGGAATTCTTAGTGGAACCCGCATACGAGTACAACAAGTTTATGCTTCACAAAAGCCCGGAATAATTAAATGTTTGACATAATTTTTGTTTGGCACCTAAAAATCATAAAACATCCGAATAAAAGCTGTGAAAGCGAAACTGTTTAAAATTTTTCTGCCATTTTATTGAATTCCGTAATTGCATTTTGTTTTTATAATTTTCACGCCACCTGCCGAAACGGTCGGTGTTGAGTCAGTAAATCTATACTAGACAAGTTAACTGAGTAGATTGAATAATTTAACTAGAATTGCTTTTTTGAACGAGTATAGTGAGTTAATTCTACTTATGATACCTCTTAGGAAAAATGATAAATTTATTACATTAAATTGATGTAAAACATTAATTCCATTTAGGACATCGGTATCAAATTTAAACATTTATGTTTTTGAAGAACAAATCGTTCCACTTAATTAATAAAATAAATTCATTCCATTTATACCATTTTTTTTTGAATTACTGAAATAAATTAATTATATGTATCAATCATTTTATTGAATTGAAGAAATACATTAATTGCATCTACTTCACTATCAACAAATTGAAATACTTGAAAAGAATTAACGGAGCTTTTTCATAAAATAATAAAACAAATTCATTGCATTTAAGGCAATTTTTTTTTTTTTAAATATTTCATTGAATTGATGAAATAGATTAATTCCACATATTTCACTACCAACCAATAAAAATACTTAAATAGTATTTGATGAAGCTTTTCCACAGAATTAATGGAATAAATTCATTCTAATTATGCCAATTTTCTTTTTAAATATTAAAATATCATTATTTATATGTATTAATCATTTCATTGAATTGAAGAAATACATTAATTCCACATATTTCACTACCAACCAATTGAAATACTTAAATAGAATTGATGCAGCTTCTTCATAGAAATCATGGAATAAATTCATTACATTTAGCACCAAATTGAAATAGTTAAATAAAAATGGAACTTTTACTGGAGTTTTAATGAAATTTTAATAAAATTTAAAGGATCATTATAAAGTTAGTGTTTTATTTTATTATCGGAATATGAATTAATTGGATTTACTTTTAATTAATTAGTGATATTCAGCGGGGTATTAAAAATTCATTTAAAATAGTTTTTTGGGAATTTGTTAGCTAATTCGGCATAGCATTTCGCTGCATGCTAAAGTAGATCTGCAGAAGATTTACTCGATTTCCAACATAAAAACTAAAAGTTGTGACAAGAATAAATCAGGAAACAATTTTAAAGTTTTTCACCAACTTGTTGAACGTCCTTTTTCTTTTTTTTTTTTTTTGAATTTAATACGTTAAAAGTAAAAGTTGTCTATAATTTTGCTAAAAATATTGAAAATAGGAATCGTTGTCTCCCATCTGCCAGCTCCTTCATAACCACTAAATGAATGAAAATAAATGTTATTTACTTTAACTCGTTTTAAGGTTTTTCCTATTTAGAAAAATTAAATTTTAATTCATTATTATACTGGAATTGAAAATAAAATTCATAAATTTGTTTCCAGTTTAATTCAAACATTATTTTTATTGCCAATATTAAGTACTTTTTGGTATTTAAAGTTATTTATATTTAGTGTGGTTTCAGTTAGAATTAAACACTAAACGAACATCCTTTTTTGGTTTAGGCTTAGACAATTAAATTTATATACATACATTAGCAACTAAATAGTTTTGTATGGTGCGGCCGTATAGAAAGCAAGTTAAAATAAATACATAAATTTTATTTTACGCTTAGCAGATATTCCATTTTGTTTTTATTTTGTTTTATTTTTTTTTTTATTTTTTTTTATTTTTATTTTTGTGTTTCTCTTTTTGGCAATAATTGAAATAAATTTGCATTCGTTATTTTCTAATTACAATTTTATCTTTTTGCCTTTGTGCTTGCATGTGTGCGTATTTGTTGTTCTTTGTGAACATTTAGGTTCATTGAAAAACAATATAATTGATATGTCGAGCGATGCCTTCCAGGAACGTAATAATCAGTTTGTCGATGCGATATTTGCACGTATCAATCGCATTGTATCCGATAACTATGACCCGTTTGTGGTTCAATTGAATGGTCGTTCAACAGTTAAACATGATATAAAATCGGCCGCCGCTCCATCCACAACACACAGCCAGCAAAAACAGCAAAACAAAATAAAAGCCGCAAGACCACAAACCACCAACACATCAATTAAGAAATTGTAAGTTTTTCGATAAAATGCTTTGAGTATTTAATGTAAAATAAAATGGCTAGTTTGTGCACTTACGTAACTGAGTGAGTGTGCATGCGAGTGTGTGTGTGTGTGTGTGTGTGTGTGTGTGTGTGGCTATGTGTATATAGATATGTTTACGGGCGACAAAAAAAGCAAATCAAATAATGATCTGATGCACTAGATATTTTTATATATAATACACAATCCAACAACATCAGCATGTATGTATGAAGTCGTACAAGCATGGAATAAAACAACTTGCCACAGTCTATTTTCAACAAACCATATAAACACACACCCATACAAACACAAATTGATTCAATTGATTTTATATGTTATTACCATTTCTATATATTTTTTTTAAATTTTTCTTCAATATTTCTTTTTTCACAATTTTTTTCTTTTGTGTGTATAGAAAAAATACAAAATCGGAACCACGGAGCAACACAAGCAATGATAATAACAGCAGCGAAAACATGGACAGCGACACATTTGGTAGCGTTGCTGAAGACTTCATGCCAAAGGACAATGAAAATGAGCCAATGCAACTAACTAAGTTGCAACAACAATTGGAACAATCCGAAGAACAAGAGAAAAAAACTAAAGCCACTGAACAAATTGGGAATGATGATTCTGTAACAAATGAACAACAAAGGACTGAACAGCTAAAATCTAAAACATATACTGCTGAAATAGAACCGGAAACTCGCAATACATTTGGCAATGGTGTTGTCAAATCAGGAAATATAAAGAAGAGCTCAATAAAGGCAAATACAAAGACGCAGGGCTCAATAAACAAAGTTCATAGTGGCAGTAGTGCGAACAGCAGCAATGCCGGCAAGACCAACAAACAAAAACTTAAATCGAGCAACAACAAAACTAAGAAAGGCAATACCAAGAATGCTGTTGACTTCCTAAAGGCCGAAGGCAGTCTATCGGGATTGGCATCATTGAAGCGTGTTGGCAATGTTAAGTTAGCCACCGATCCGGAAGGACGAAACTCTACAATTAAAGCTAAATTTACTTTGGGTCCACTCATACTGCGTGTATCAAAGTCGTTTAAACGTGGTGGTGTACAAAATGTGAAAAGTGCTACCGCACGCACAAACGAAATGATCGGACGCATTAAGTTCAGTGTAGTCAATGATCGTGCCACACTGA
This sequence comes from Ormia ochracea, assembly GCA_963402855.1. Taxonomy (NCBI): domain Eukaryota; kingdom Metazoa; phylum Arthropoda; class Insecta; order Diptera; family Tachinidae; genus Ormia; species Ormia ochracea. The sequence continues at coordinate 17,476,438 of OY727106.1, forward strand.
TGTCAATTAAAGTGCAACAACCAAAACAGGTAAAATACAGATGGAGAAAATCCGAAGAATAAAAGCATTAATAAGAAATCGAAAGCTTAAGATATTAACACACATATAAAAACGAGACACAATTAAATGAGAATTAAACTGGCGGTAATTAAAAACAAATTTGGTTGATACTAGTCTGCTGTTCTTACACACTGAAAGCGTTTTAGCCAGTTCCAATTATTTGCCATGACCTGTAAAATCTATTCACCAGCTTTGAATTAAGAAAAAATCGTTTCCAAGGAAAATTTAGAAAATTTAATTAAATTAAAAAAGGACGAATTATGCGAGATTTTAGTTTTTCACGAGCATGACTTTTTCTTTTCAAGCTTTATACGAAATCCTTCTTGGCTTATAAAAGCTTTTTTTTTAATTATTAAATCTTTTGAGTGGATAAAAATAGTTTCATATACGATCTCTTTTGAAAAATTCTCTTGGCTAGTGATCTTCAATAGCTTTTAAGGACTTTCTCACTGGCTGTAGAAATATACTGATGCAGCGCTCCTTTAGTATTTGTAAAAATCTGCACCGATCACTAATGCTAATTAAGCACTTTTTACACTTGACCCTAATACTGCCGTTCTTGCCGCTGAATAAAGATTACATTTTTCATGTATGAAAAGGCTTGCAAAAGTATTTAAAGAACATGCTACTCTTTAAAAGGATCTATTGAACTTTAAAAGCAAATTGTTTAGTTATTTTAGAAAGTCTTAAATTTCTTTCAACATACATTTATAAGGAAATTACCAAGATGCAAACCTGTAAGATATAAACTGAGGTGTAAATTTAGAAATTATTGTACATCAACCTTGTACGTCTGAGTGTAAATTGTAATGCAGCATTGAATTTTTGGCTGAATTTGAGTTTTTCATTTCCCGCTTTATCAAAATGCCTTCTTACTTTCTTTTCTTTTCATAATATTTTTCTAAACGATTTTTTTTTCGGAGCTTTAAAAAATATCATTATAAGCAAACTGTCCCAATGTGCATGTGTATGTTAGCAAAATAAAAACATCTTTAAAGGAAACCAAAAAAAAAGAAGAAATATTAATAAAGATAATAGAAAATAATAATAGACTACTTGAGGACTTTTTGAGAATTTTTCCTTGTACATATTTAAATTTTAAACCACCTTTAGTATTGTGAATCCCCTTGGAATGGGAATTTATTTAATTTTTCTAGAGTGTTCACCACAACAATTTTCCTGAAATGTCTCTTCAGTTACCTTACAAGCAACTGACAACTATTGCCACACCTACCTGACACAAGAAAAAAAAAAAAAAAAAAAGAATTCCCTTCTCACTGTTGTTTTGATAGCAACATTAACTTAATTAAATTAAAATTTTTTAAGCTCACTGTACTCTTTCATATTCAAATCATTTACAAGTTTCGATTCGATTAACACTTAAAACGATAAGTTTATTGAATTAAAATCAGGGGTGAGCAGAGAAAAGAATCCTTCGCCTTTTCTCAGTTACATGCGCTTGTATTCACTCGTATCTGTGTATGCGTGTATGTGTGTATGTAACTGCTGAACACAGGGGCTTGGTGTGGTCATCCATTTATTACGTTCACAATTTGCATGAGAATTGAATACGGAACACGAAATAAACATTACAAAACTCTTCTACATATTTCTCAAATAATTGAACATTTAATTAAAAAATGCTTATTGTAAGTGAAAGGAAATTAAATTACGTATTTCTTTTCTTCTTCTCTTTCGTTTTCTTTTCATTTAAATTATTTAACAACGGCAGGTCGAAGTTGAAAGCAAAGACAACCATGACCGCACTAGAGAATTTGTCTGGCGTCGCACACCGAAAATTGCTAAGCTGGTCAACGAGAAATTAAAATTGGCAGCAGAAACTCTATTTGCCCCTCAGGGCGTTGAAGTGGTGCGACTTTAAGTTGAACTGTCACCAATCGAAGCAGGCACACAAATTTAAGACTATTAAAAATATGCATACAAAATTAATTTATACTCTACAATTGCTGGAGAGATTTTCCAATGTACTTAAATGGACTTTTGCCTCCTACTGTGGAAGCATATTATTATTTAGTGCGATTTTACAAAATATTTATTTATTTATTTATTTATTTATTTATTTATCTACTTGAGTAGACAACTATTTTAGTCTTTCAAGCATTGCAATTATTTAAATATTTTATTATTAGCTGATATTTATCTACTCGTATTTATTTTTCGCTTTAGCTTTATTTATTAAACTAAATTTAAGTACTTTTTTCAAATATTTATTAAATCTGTAATTAACTAGAATGCATGGACGGAGAAGTCCAGTACCAGAACTTCCTATTAAAATATATTTTTATATGTATAAAAGAGTGTATGGTTTTTATTATTTGTTAAACGATCATCAAGCAAAAATTAATGCATTTTCCCGGTGCAGATAAATTTTAAGATAATTTATGGTTACACAAAATAGATCAATACAAAATACTCTAATGTTTTCCTACTTTTCAAAATGTTTCAAAATGTTTTCGTGATAAAATCAGACCGCCAGATCCAATATGGAAACGGCTATCAGTCAAGTCAAGGAAAACGACTTTCGTGGGAGATAAAATCGTTCCTTTGTAATCAATGCAGAGAGTTTATAGGTTTATATGTTCTAAGGATTTAAATTTGTATGCACAATTTATATTCAAACATATATAGTATTTACATATATAGTATATCACTGCATTCTAACAGTGAATTGATCAGATAAAAGCGCTGCAGTAAATTGCCACGATGTTTATAACAGAACCCCTCGATATCTGAAAATTATTTTAGCTGAACCACATTACCTACAATGTCTCCAAGTATTTCTTTAAAAAATCCTTTAGTCCTTTCATGGAAATTTAGAAAACATATACAACCATCGCCACTAAATTAGCACAAAAGTGATGTTAAGTTTGATCAACCATTTTTTAAAATTTTTGGACTGAGTAGTGTATTATTTTGTTATGCACTGTCAAGGCAGACCTCCAAGATTTTTTCACACAAGAAATTTTTACCGTTATCTCTCTTCGTTTTTGTTTTGTTTACTAGAATGTGCAATGGGCCTTTTTTCTTCTGGACAGTAAATTATCAGAAAGGGAATAAAACAGACGTAAGAAGTTTTTTAATGCGCACTATTGATCGAAAGTAATTTTTTTTTTAAGTTTTATATAATTTAACTAATTTCTGTTAATAATGGGACTGCGCAAAGTTTGTACGCCTGAGGAAAAGAGCAATATATTTAATATGCTTTCTGATGGCAAAATGCCATCTGAAATTGCACAAACTCTGAACCGATCGCGAAAATTAGTATATAATATTTTTTATTTTATTAAAAGAAACAATAATTTTGTAATGGAGAGCAAAAAAAAACAAACGTATCAAAAAAAACATCAGGAGCAGTGGATCGTACTATCGTCAGAAAGTTAAAGAAGGCCCCGTTTGGATCATCACGCGACGTTACCAATGAGATTAACGCTGAATTTAAATTAAATTGGTCATACAGGCTTGTGCGAAGACGCCTCAACGATGCACAGCTCTTTGGACGTGCAAGCCGAAAAAAACCACTCCTGTCAAAAAAAATATTGCTAAGCGTTTCCTCTTTGCTCGTACCCATAGATCAAAAGACCTCCCATTCTGGAAAAAAATACTTTGGAGTGATGATGCAAAGGTAAACCGAATGGGACAGGATGGTGGAGTGATAGTACATCGCCCTAAAAGGCAGGCACTAGAGCCACGCTACACACAAAAGACCGTTAATCACGCTGGATGTAGCATTATGGTGTGGGGATAATTTTCATGGTATAGTGTGGACCCTATTGTCAAAATAAATAGAAAAATGGACCGTCATCAGTATTTGGATATTCTCAAGAACGAAATGGAACCTTATGATTTTGAACACACAAAAAACACACCTCAAAAATTGTAAAGGCGTGGTTTGCTGAAGATTAAATCCGTGTTTTAGACCGGCCGGCTCAAAGTCCTGACTTGAACCCTATAGAAAACCTTTGGAATGAACTAAAACGTAAAATCGCTCAAAAGAAACACAAGAACTTGGATGATCTTTGGACCGAAATATTCATACATGGTATTCCATTCCTAAACAGCGTTGCCAAAATTTTATCAAAAGTTAGCCCCGCGTAGATGCCAAGCCGCAATTGAAAATAGAGGTTATTCTACTCAATATTAAACAGATTATTAAAAATAAGCCAAATTTTTATTAATTACTAAAAATTTTGGTTTTTTAATTAAGAAATTTTAATTTGTGCTATTTTAGTGGCCGAGGACTTTTATACAATATTGTTTATTTTTGAAGTAGAACACATATATTAAGTTTTTATGATAAAGCTTTTTGTTATTTGAAGTAAAATAATAAAATTATGTTTATTTGTTTTTGAGAAAAAGTTTTATGCTAATTTAGTGTCCATGGCTGTATATATTTACTAAAAAAAGTAACACTTGAGATTAATACTATGGCAAAAGTGGAATTACATAGTGTTTCCCGCTTTTCCTATGCATTCACATGAAAACTATTTACATACATATGTATGTATGTATGTACATGTGTATGTATGTGTATCAACAAGTGCCTTTATGATAGATTTGGTTCTTAATTATCAACATGAAATTTGCCAACAAGAGCCACTTCATTTGCTTACTAATTTGTGGTCTGTTTTGCTTTAAGTGTTTGATTTGGTGAAAAGTGGGAACAAACCACGATTAATTTTTTGCCTAATTTGTTTTATGTTTTGCATTTAATGTTTAAATTTTGAAATGAGTGGAAAAATAATTCATATAATAACAGGTAATGGGTGATGTACATACATATGTATGTACAGTGAGAGTTAAAATAAAGTGTACAGCATTATGTGTTCTAATATAATTTTTATTTAAGTCTTTTAGAAAAGGAATTCATATAAAATTTTATGTTCCTGAAAAGCAATATTTAATGTTTTAACAAATTATAAGAAAATAACAACAACATTCTTACAACAACTAAAATTAGGAGACAAAACAAAAGGTACTCCATATTTTACGCGTCAAAAAAAAGTGTAGAAACAAAAAAATTATAAGAGATAGGATATTTTAGTATTTAGTTACCTTTTCCTTTTGCTTTAATCACAGCATTTAATCTTCGAAGCATCGATTCCAGCAACTTCTTTGTTACCTCGGATGATATTTTCTGCCATTGTTCTGTTATAACGGATTTAAGCATATTCTTACTACTAATTGTCCTTTTTCGAATTTGAACTGAGAGATTAATTAGACAACTGAGATTAATTAGACATTCAAATAGCCTCAATAGAATGCATACATAATGTAAACATCCAAAAATAACGGTATATTTTGCTGTAAAAAGTCATTAAAGTGCTACAGCAGGAAGATGTACACTTTTTTTTACGCGTAAAATATAGAGTACCTTTTGTTTTGTCTCATAATTTTAGTTGCTGGAAGAATTTTGTTGTTGTTTTTTTGGAATTTGGTATAGCATTAAATGTTGGTTTTACGATATCTAAAATGTTATATGAATTACTATTTTAAAAGACTTAAATAAAACTTATATTAGAACATATAATGTTGTACACTTTATTTGATTCTCACAGTATGTATATTAAAATAAAAGTAAATTAGTAATAATTATAAGGGCAACATAAGACAATATAATAATTTTATAAAACCATAGTACGGATGAGCTTAAAGTGTTTTCACACCTAAAGTTAAAACCTGGCTTTAACTTAAAACCTACAAACAGCTGATTTTGTGTTCACATACAATTTTGATAAAATCAGGTTTTATAATACAGTTTGTCAAATAAATTTTTTAATGATAAAATAAATTTTTTGTAGAAATAGGTGTGTTTATTGTAATTATTCTTCCCACATTTATTTGACAAACTGTACGACGGCTGTTATTGTTTATATTAAAAATAAGAAATTTTAAAAATGTGTTCTAAAATTGAAATGATTTTACATTTTGTGAATGAATATTTGTGAATGTGAATAAATTATCAGCTGTTTCCAATCTTTCTAACTTGGTGGCACTGAATATGTACTGTATTAAACAAGGTTGTATTTCATAAAATCCATTTTAAGCCAAATCAAAAAAGGTTTTAAAATCAGAATTTAGCAGAATTATTTTGTATGGTAAAACCAGATTTTAAGGATATGGTTTAAAGTTAAAACCAAATTTTGTTTTAAAACCAGGTTTTATCCTCATTGTGAAAACACCTGAGGTTCTTGAGAATAGTAACCGGTTCTTTCTTTAATCTACTCTTATTGCGGTAAAAAAATATCATCAATGAAGAAAAATATTTTTACATATAAAACAATGCAAAATATTTTCAAAGTTCACAGTTTTGATTACTTAAATCTAATAACAAATATATTTTATACATATTTACATACATACATATATATATATATATGTATATTTAATTTCACATTTTTAAACAAGATTTGACTTACTTTTTGTACTGTCCTCGCATATGCAAATACACATGTATGTATGTGTGTACATATAAAATTAATTTAAACCAACAAACTTGCAAACAACATTTGGAATTTAATTGCAATTTCCCCCCTATACCAAATAAAAAACAAATGAAAATAAAAAAAAACTTTTAAAAGGATAACGTTTTTTATGATTACAATCGCTGTTGTGAATTATATCATTCTAAAGAGAAAACCAACAAGATGGAGTACGTACCATACATATATACATACATACATACATACATACATACATACGTATTATACTTTACAGCATTTTATTGGAATTCGAAAAAAATCTTTGCGTGATTCTGTAATAATTTTCATTTGAGTCCTTTCAATTGTATTTTGTTTCAAAAATAATTTTTATGCATTCCAAATGTGTATGTGTAGAGTATCTCTAAAGTATGAAGTAGCTATACCGTGTCTTCTCATAATTCTAAGAAGTGAAAAAAATATATAGTGTTCCAATAAGTTGTTTAATTTGACTCGTCAGCCATTTTAACAGTTTTCATGAGCCAACCTGGTTGACAAAAAGCGAATAGAACTGTGGAAAGGAACAACTTTGAGTTGCACTTTAAAAGTGATGAAGACTTCGCCGTCAAGTTCGCTAAATAACAGATTTTGATACGTTGTAAAGCATTTTTTTCGTCGCTAATTATAATACTGGCTGAACAATTTTAAAAATTTAATACTTAAAAGAACCAACTCGTACATGTCAGCCAAGGAGGAAACTTTAATAAAATTATTTGCTGTAAATGTGAGATAAGATGACATTTAAATAAAATGGCTTAACGCATTAGAAAAATTATGTATTTAAATATTTTTTATTGAATGGATTGTTTGAAAAAGCAAATCGCAATTTTAGGAAAAAAAAAGTTAAAAAATGGCAGCATGGTCGCCATAAAAAAATAGTTTTATAAAAATTTTCTAAAAGAAAAGAAGAATATTAAAAATGAGTTAATGAAAATTTATTATTTATGTTCTGAGTGAAAAACTGCAATAAACTAATAAAAAAAGCCATCATAATAATATATGTATTTCATAATAACTGGGTTTTCTCATCAAACCCTGTTGCAACACTACACAATACTTTTCTACCTACAATAACTACAAAATACATTAAAACATATATAATTTTTAAAAAACATTTATACATATTTTTCAAATTTTTTTTCCAGTCACTATTTGAAAAAAGTTTAAGAAGTCCTGGAGTCTGGCACATTAATAACTGTTATTGACAAATATAGGGTGTATCAAAAACAACTCAATAACTCTTAATATTTAAGTCACATAAAAATATATGAGAAATAATCCAGTTTTGGGAAAATATTTCAATTTTTGAAAGACAAAGTCAAATTTACTTTCGAGAATCGTTTGGAAAGATAAATACAGATCATTGGCGGTTAAAAGTTATGCAGGATTCAAATAACTAGTCAGTCAAGGACAAAGGTAACAGAATATTTCATGCAGAGCTCCTTAATCCTAATCTGTAGCGTATAGCGGAAAGAACTTTGCAGTTTTTTTGTGATTTGGAAATATCAAATAAAATGTAAACAAAAAAAGTAACGCAAAAGTCATGTATACATACATGATCAAATGTAGCAAATCGTTTGATTCTGTGTGCTTCTCATATTACACCGTGAATATTAAAAGCTGTATAAAACTTAAAAATAGCTTTTTTCATTTTAAATAATTTCTTTTCATTCTCAAATCCGGAGCACAACGAGTTCCCAAAGAGGTATCGCTCGAATGAATCTGTTCTCGCCACTTCGACTTTACTGAATGTTTCAGGAATGAACTGAAAATTTCACTTCTATTAAAAGTTCTTTAAAAATACTAAACGTTTTTCAAACAATGTTTTAAAGAATTATTGTCAGCTCCATGTACATATAAAAAAAAAATTATAAAACATATGCCATGTTGGAATACAAAGTGTCCTTAAGACCAGACGCTATTCTTTGATAAACAATGCACTTTCGTATGTATCACTGTATGCGTGTATCATCTGACAACTTTTGCATGTTCATCAGGGATGGAGATGTTGATATTAGGTTTATGATTTCAAAGTACTTTCAGTTTTTCAATAAAAAGCAATAAAATTAATAAATAATTTATTTAATTTTAATTATTTTCTTATACTTTTTTTAAGTCAATGCGATCTTTTATTATTATATATTTACGAGTATAGAATCTGAAATGAGGCAATTTGAAATAGTTGAAATTCTTCATTCAAAAAATGTACTACAGGGCTTCTTTTTCTGATCTTTATTAGTTTTTTAGTTGAAGTGCGTATATTTTACTTGAGTTCAACTCTTGGATGTCACCATTCAGAATAATCATTCAGGACATTATATTTTTGTATAGTTATAAATTACTTTTACTTTAAGTTATATTGGTTTAGATCAATTAAGGTTAGAACAATTGGTTATATCAATTTGGGTGCCTCCGTAGGTGAATATAAATAATGCTTAGCCTACTATGCCTGAAGTCGCTGTTTAATTCACGCCTAGACCTTGGGAGTTTTCCTGCGAATAACCGAAGGATTTGTATGTTGACTTCATTAAAAAAAATATTTTCATTCCAAGTTTTTTGAGATTGTTTTTAATGGTGATGAAAAACTTACATTTTCCATCCCTGTCTGGCACTCACAAATATAAACAAATTCACAGACACTCGTTGTATCTCTTTTGAAGTATTTAATTTCCAAGCTTTTGTAAAGAGGAGTACAACAACGCGGATGCATTCGGAGTATTAATTGAAGGTGAAGCCGAAAAACCATAATGGCGAAACGACAAACATAAAGCATTACGTGCAGTTGCAGTTTCATTACTTTTGTTGTGCCAAGAAGTTCCTTAGCTTCGGCTTAGTCCACAGCCATCTGCCTACTGCCTAGACTGTTATTCCTGTGTCACATTGCTTTTGCGAATTTATTTAAATTATAATAAATTAAAAACTCATAGAGTTCCACGGATGACTTAATAAAATGTCTCATTATTAACGTTTAATATATGTGGAATGTATTCTGCCACATTGTCGACATTGACGGCTGTCATTCTACCTCCAGCAGACATAAAATGAAAACTCTCATGAATTTTTTTCCATCTACTTTAAATTCTTATATGTTAAATATGCTGGGGGTGTTGCAGTTATGAAGACAATGATTACTTGATGTATAACGGCATATAATTTACATACAGCTGAGCACATGCATCCAATTTTGCCTTCCTTACGTAGAAGAATTATAATCATTAAGCAAAAGGCTACTTGGTTAGGTGATTACTAGAGGATATCCTTTGAGTGATGGTCTTCAACAAATATCTGTAAGGTGTCCTGCCACTGTGTTTGTTTTCGAACTTTCCCAAAATGGCACAACTTGTTTCAAGAATTATTCTTGGGATTTACACCAAACTTTTAAGAATAGCTCCTAAGTAGAATTTGATCCTTTTTATAAGGATATATCTTTAAAAATATATATAAACTACGACTTTCGTCCATATACATATTTGACAATAAGGATTTGTCTTCAAAAATATATATAAACTACGACTTTCGTCCATATACATATTTGACAATAAGGATTTGTCTTTAAAAATATATATAAACTACGACTCTCGTCCATATACATATTTGACAATAAGGATTTGTCTTCAAAAATATATATAAACTACGACTTTCGTCCATATACATATTTGACAATATTTTAGTACGAAATATGCCGACATAATTCGATCTGCTTTTGACTTGGTAAATAGAAAAATAATATTCATGTTTCAAGGACAATTGATATTTTATTTTATGCATATCAGGAAGGAGTGTGTGCTAATTTAATCAATCACTAAATTATTTGAAAATTATTCACCACAACTGTTGCTATTCCACTCTAGTGGAGTCATTCTGGGGCCCGCTTTTATCGTGATGTGGCGCCATATCTTTCTGCATGTGTATGTTATTCATTTTGTGCAGGATAACCATGTTTACGTAGTCTAAACATTTTTTCAGTTCTTTGAAAGTTATGATTACATCGGCCTACTTTTTGCCATTATCTTCAGCTTTGTGGCTGTCTGTTACACACCGAGGTTAACATATAATTCCTAATACAGCATTGAAAATGAAAATTATCTCCAACTTTATTATAACGACATGTATCAATACTAGCTACAGGATATCAAATCCTATTTCATGCTGAGCGACTACATCACTTCTTTATACGAGAGCAAACTCAACTAAGATTTTATGGAATACCTGCTGTGAGCGTTAAAAAATAGCTGATCTTAGATTTTGCCATGTTACACAAATTTATTATATTTTCGTTATAATGGCATCCTTAAATTACTATCGTTAGGGAAAATTACTTGCATTCCTTTAAATCCCACCAAATCAATGAAGAAATGTGTAAGGGGGGAATAGAAGTGAAAAGAGAAAACACAAGTTTAAAGTAACTGAATAGTGCGAACGGATCCAACTGAAATGTTGGCGAGACTTTTCCAGACTTTAATAATACAACATCAGTGAAACATGATGAAGATGATTTTACGCATCAGCTGCCATTAGACATGCTTCATGTTGATACTGTATTATATAAGGCCCTTTTGAAAACTGTAGGCAATGCCAAATTTTGCTGTTAAAGCGTTTGCAACTTTCTATCCTTTTCACAACTTTTAGAGGTGTAAGTGAAAGTTTTATTTTTGCTAATAAACTTTTCTTTACAAGTTGGCCAATCGTCGTAATAGCAAAAAGTGTTTCCTTAGAGTCTATTCTCTGCAATAGTTTGTACTGCGAATTAATTTGCTAGTAGGAAGTATTATTAGTTTTCTTGGAAATAATTAGTTATATAGAGAGAAATCAGCATCCTTTGAGCCTGAGCAACAGGGTTTGATGAGAAAACCCAGTTATTATGAAATACATATATTATTATGATGGTTTTTTTATTAGCTTATTGCAGTTTTTCACTCAGAACATAAATAAAATACAACCGAAAATTAATTTTGGAGTGAAGTCACACTTTTCCGAGCGGACATAAATCACAAAATAATATTAACAATAACGAAAAAGAAATTAAATCAACTTAGGAATGGCTGATTCAAGAGACTAATGATGAAAGACATCAGTTCAATGCAACAAGATAGAAAATATTTCCCACTAAAGTCAATAGCATTACAAATTATTGTTTATGGAAAAAAGGTCGCTAATCGGTAGGAAATGCATGTTGGATTACTTCTTAGATCCAGAGTTTTTATTTAAAGCTAATAAAATATAGTCTGTTGGACTTCGTAGGCTACGGGCAATAATTCCATCTACTAGAGAAGAGCTTTAAGGTTTAATTCCAATCTAGACTCAGCATATTTATATACAACTACTAAAGCGATGGAAAATACTGATTGATTACATCCTATAAAGCGGCTGTCGGTCAATTGTTTCTATTACTTTTTTTTTTTTGATAACCATTAAAATTTTTAGATCACGCGGTTTTCAGTTATCCTCATTAAGTCTGGCAACAGTCAGACTTAGCAGGTTTTAAATCCTGCGCACAATTAAGTACGGCCGCGAACGAAATGTATGCATATAGACCAATTTAAGCCACAATAAATAAATATATTGTTGCAATAAAATAAGTAGAATATCGTAACTAATAACACATTTGCAAAATATTTGTAAAAGAAAAGACATTTTTAAATTTAGAATCAATCTAAACATATTTAAAGAAAATTATATCCACAAAAAAAAAGAAAAACAAAATCTATTTATTTATAGCTTATAAAGGAAATGTTATAAAATAATTTAAGTGTATGACTATTCAAATTTATATCGCAACATACTAAAAACAAAGAGAGAAATCTAAAGCAACCCATACACGATACAACCGTTATTAATTAGTATTATATTAATTAATTATTATAATTTTTTTTTCTTCTATAGATATAAAACAAAATAATAATTAATAAATTATATGAATCTTAATATAAATTTATTAATTTATTAGACAAATATTTAAGGGCTAAAATTTTAATTTAAATTTATTAGTGTTTTCACACCTAAAGTTAAAACCTGGTTTTAACTTAAAACCTACAAACAGCTGATTTTGTGTTCACATACAATTTTGATAAAATCAGGTTTTATAATACAGTTTGTCAAATAAATTTGTTAATGATAAAATAAATTTTTTGTAGAAATAGGTGTGTTTATTGTAATTATTCTTCCCACATTTATTTGACAAACTGTACGACAGCTGTTACTGTTTATATAAAAAATAAGAAATTTTAAAAATGTGTTCTAAAATTGAAATGATTTTACATTTTGTTTTATCAGCTGTTTTCAATCTTTCTAACTTGGTAGCACTGAATATGTGCTGTATAAAACAAGGTTGTATTTCATAAAATCTACTTTAAACGAAATCAAAAAAGGTTTTAGAATGGTTATATGAGAATTACTTTGTATGGTAAAACCAGGTTTTAAGGATTGGTTTTAAAGTTAAAACCAAATTTTGTTTTAAAACCAGGTTTTATCCTTAGTGTGAAAACACTATTTGACTTAAGAGCCAATAATTTTTTATAAAAAATTTATTTGTATAAATACATTACAGTGAGTTAAAACATTTTTATTTTATTTATTAATTAATACTCAAAATTTTTTTTATTAAATTAATATATATGTATACTTTTGTTTATATATATATATATTGTTGAGAAGGCAGGTAGGCCGCAACTAATGGTTTCCACTGGATTTTAAATAAAAGAAATGTGTTTTTATTAAAATTCTTTTTAGTATAGAAACCACCGCGTAGAAATCAACTTTGCTAATTTATTAAAAAAATCTAGTTTTATCTAGTTTATTTAAAAAAAAATGGCGCAGTTGAAGAGACGCTACTTGACAACTATAATGTTCTGTTAGAAAACTACAATAAATTGACAACCAAATGTAATCAATAACTATTAATTTGTAGGGTTGCCAGATCCCTCAAAACAAGCATGGGGATTTTGGAAGACTTGTTAACATATATGTATATTATTAATGATTTGAAATTAATTATTAAAAATTTAACTATAATATTTATCTTGATATCTTATATACTTTTTATTTTATTTAAATTTAAAGTGTGTAGGAATTTAATGGAACGCCCCATATAGGAAGTAAGCTGAGTAAAACTTTAGTATATTTTTAATTGTTTTCGGAAAAGGTCTGTTTAATATAAAATCAGTTTCCCGGTATTGCGCAAGCAAGTTTGTAAAATTCATTCATTTTTAATTTAAACTCAAAAGTTATTTTATTAATTGATTAATTATTTTTTTTTTTTTTTTTTGATTATTAATTAGTTATTAAATCATTAAAATCACTTACTTAACAAACAAACTATTTTCCGTAATCGAGTATATAATAAAACCCGACGCCGTACAGAATTCCATCATTCACTTCATGTCAGCTAAATAAACATTTTCTCTGATTTTTAAATGTTTTTATTTTCCCTTTTCTTTTTTTTATTCTCTTAAACAATTATAAAAATATTAGTTTTCAAAAATCTTTTGTGATGAAATATATACCCGTACACTTAATATCCATATTGTTCATTCAATAAACCATTTAATATATTTAAACTGTTTTTATATGCAAATGTTTTTTTTCCCTTTTTGCTTTTCTTTTTGCTCTTAAAAAGTCTCGAATATGCAGCCACACTTGTAGCAGAAGCATAAATTAATTTAAATGAAAATAAAACACAATTTATTTTTAACATTCTGTACGATGCTTTTTAATTTTCGTTTTTTTTAATTTATTGCACTTTTTCACTCGCAGCATAAATAAAATGCAACAAAAAGTGCATTTGAAAGGAAGTCACATTTGGCAGAGCGGATATAAATCACAAAATAATATTAACAATAACGAAAAAGAATCCATTTGCTATTATAAATACATTTTTCTTTTTTCTGCTCTTTTCTTTTTTTTTTTTTTTTTGTTTTTTTTTTTTACATTAAATTAACGAAAAGGTTACACTTTTATAAAAATCCTTGACTCAATTTTGCAAATTAATATTTATGATGGAAAACGAAGAGATTTATTTGTGCGCTGCGCTTCAAGGCTGCTTTCTAGTGAACAGATTGCTTTGACTGGCTTTGTTCTGAAATAATCTTTTAAGTATTAAATGGCTTGTTTTAGCCAAATCTAAATAGTTGATTGTTGATTTGAATGCATTACAGTGTGAGATAAATAATTTGCCGGAAAATTAATTATTGCATTATTGCGGTATTGAGGTTGACAACAAACAACAACAAGTAATTTAGACTGCTTTAATAATTAATTTCAAATATTGTAGTTATCAAACCAACAGCTAATAATAAAGTCATTAATATTAAAAGCAAATGAATATTTAGTTGATTGAATAATTAATTATGTTTTACAAATTATTCCTTGACAGGATTTATGCGATGCAATTTCTCATAAGATTTATTAAATTTCAAATTTAATTTTGAGTGAATTTTTCAAAACTGGAATTCTCATCTCGGGTTTTGTGGTTGAAAGGAAATGTAAAGGGCACTTATCAATCATTATGGTAGTGTTAGTGGGATTAAAATTGAATGTGAAGCAGCTGGAGGGATAATCAAATAAAATTTAGATTTTTAGCTTATGCGAAGAGTCACATTAATTAAATGCAGGTACTCATTTTATAGACACTAAAGATATCGGATGGCAGACAAAGGGTTTTCAAAATAAAACCTTTCGGTTAACAATTTTCATCAAATCGGTTTGAGAAGATTCCAATTATCTTGCAAGACTGGGAAACAAAATAAATATTATTGCATACATATAAATACATGTAAAAAAATGGAGTATAAGTCTCCTAAGGAAATACGAGAATTATATTAATATTCTAGCCAATGAATAATTTTTTTTTTAATTAAAAAAATTCTCGTAATAAATTCGCGGAAGGAGATACGAATAAAAAAAAAACAAATATTAGCTTAACAAAATAAGTCAGTAGAAAAAATCCAACTAGAATGCAAAATGAGTGATTGATATGTTATGCTGCTTGTCTAAGTTCAAACGTCAAGCATAGGTACGCAGGCTTGATGATATCGACGGGCCAAAAGTGTATAGTGGTAGCAGAAATCGCATGAGAAAAATTTTCTCGAATTTCACTTTTTCCAGCAGTTGCTCATTCCAAATTAAACTGAGTTTACACGTAGCAACTTTTGTTGAAACTTTTTTTTTTTTTTTTTTTTTTTTTTGGGCTTCTTTGCTTTTAAAGAAATTTACAGTGTAGGTGAATTCCATGACAAATTTCTTTATGAAATTAAATGTTCAAAGTGTAATAAAGCACAGCGGGGCAAAAATGTTTTGATATAATTTTTTTAAGGGAATTTTTATATTTTATAAAGTTTATCTACGATTTGCCAGTTCAAAGTTATATTTTCATGCATTTATAAGAGGCAATTTCCTTTTATCTGCATACTCTGCAAATTGTTTGAATTATAAAACAGGATGGAATTGCGAATTTTCAAGATTAAAATTCCGTTTTGGGCTTGCCAGGATTCATCTGGCACTTGCAGACATCTAGTGCTTAAGGACATCTGCCACTTGTAGATACAATCAAACCTGCACGAATATAAACATGAAGTTTGAACTTGAAATAAATTAGAAATGAAATCTGAAACTTTTTTTTTTTTTTTACTTTACACAGTCATTATTATGGAGAAAAACCGAAAAACCTTTTCACTGCACAGTTGGATTTTCCATTTTCTCAACTGCTATGCTTTTTCTATAAACTTTCATATTGTATTATTAAAATATGTTTCTAGTGGAAAGTTTAGCTATTCTATCAAACAAATATATTGATTTTATATGCTTTTTTTTTGCGAAATAGAGTAAAAGTTTTAAGAAAATTCAGTAGAGCAAACAATCCTTCAAATAATAATGTTAAATTTTAAAACTCCTTTTCACTGCAATTATTTTTTAAAAACATTTATATTAAACTTTTTCCAAAATGGGCCCAATATTTTCTTATTAAACTCCTGCTGCCTTGCAGGGTTTTCAATTTGTTCCAGGTGCTCAACATATTTCTTTTTAATATAACAATATTTATAATAATAAATATTATGAAATGAAAGCCATCATGAACAGAAAATACTTTGGAAATTTTCCCTGAAAAATTTATTTCGCCTCCTCTTTAGCTACGAGTATTTGATGAAGAGTGAAACATATTTTAGCATTTGCCATAACAGCTACGTTTTGTTAAAATAAAAGCTTAACATGAAAAAAAAGTTTTTAGTGTTTCATTAGAGCAAGTTTAAGACGTACATACATATTTTTGTTACATGTATTAAAGACTTACTAAACAGAAATTTACGAGAAGTTAATTGTAAGAATTTAAAAAATTTTGTTATTTAGTTTTAAAGTTTGGCAGTTTACTAAAAAGGTGACTAAATAAAATTAGACAATCTTATAAAGTGTGAAAATAAATAAATATGAAAAGGCAGGTATTAAAGTTTGGGAGAGTATTTATAAAATCATGTGCCGATAAAGTTCAAAGTACATGACTTTAAGCTGGAAAGGGCTTTTAGCATGAACTTTATTTTGTTCAAAACGAAAAGGCAGTAAAGGACTTAAAATGCTTTCATTTGTGGCAAATATAATATTGATAGACGGCGGCAGGCAGCTGACAACAATAAATTCGCATACACTTTTTAACTCTTTTATTACAAACTTCAATAAAATTTTCACCAAAATAATAGGCTTGAATGAATTTAGCATTTTTGTATGGCTAAACAAGGAAGCCTTTTAGTCAAGCGTGCTTTTGGGAGAGTTTTAACTTGAACCCCGAAACAACTCTACTGTGATTATCGCCAACTTTTACATAAAACATGAGCCGTGGCAGAGAGAGCTTGAAAGTATGCACAGCCGTCAGATACGCAACATAAAATATTTATAAGCTTATAATTTTTTAAACTTTTGTATTAAATTCCATTTACAGCCAATAAACTTCAAAGACAATAGAGCAGAAATTTGCGAAGAACTGCAGCAGCGCCAGGGTACATTAAAAACTCGAATTTACACAAAGATTTGGATGTGCCATGGCTGCTAACTGAGGTTAAAAAATATGC
Organism: Ormia ochracea; assembly: GCA_963402855.1. Lineage (NCBI taxonomy): Eukaryota > Metazoa > Arthropoda > Insecta > Diptera > Tachinidae > Ormia > Ormia ochracea. The sequence goes on from OY727106.1 coordinate 17,494,049, forward strand.
ACGAAAAGCTTTAAAAAGGTTAGAAACGCACTCTAATGGCGTTTTCTTTTCTACATTAAAAATGTTGCCCTGTGAAAAGGGGCCTTTTTAAAATGTTTTGCCCGCCCTGTGAAAGTGCAATTTTTTATACAACGAGAAAAGAACACAAATTAGAAAAAAGTGCAATGCCTTTTTTTAACAGCTGATAAACAAACATTTTCTGTATATTTTATGAAATGTGTATACAAAAATGATCAGTTGCCAGATTGCTAATTCATCTGCTTGAGAAAACAAATATATTTTTTTTAAATATCTCATACAAGTAAGCAGCCGCATAGTGTTCTTTTGTTTGTTTTATATGATACAAAATATAAAAATAATTATTAAAATCTAATTTAATGACTCTTTCAACTCAAAAGACTTTTTTTGAATATTGTCTGGTAACGCTGTGCAAGAATAAAAACCATGTGTTTTACAAGGCAATTTCTGCCCTGTTGATTTGCTCAGGGCAAAAGTGCAATGCCTTTTGCACTGCGAAAGGGCAACATTTTTTAGAAAAGAACACGCAACCCTTTCACAGGGCAACGCATTTTCGAGAAAAGAACACAAAATTGCCCTCCCTGCGGGTAGTGTTGCCTTTTTTTGTAGAAATCGCCATAATATATTGGCCCTTTTTTTATAATATTTTAGCTGAAACATTTCATACTCATTTGCCGAAAAAAATCCAGCTTTCAATTCGCCATGATGACTGATATTCTGTGCCAGTATAGCCTGTCGCCGCTTGACAGATGTAGCAAACTTGCAGCAGAAAAATTTATACTGCATAGAGCTTATAAGTGATTTCCAAAGAAGGAGTGTATTTGAGTTTTTTTTTTTAATGTGTTGGAAATACTGCCACCTGTTGCCTTCCAAAGCATATCAAAACCATAATTCTTTTCTTAATTTTTGTTCAAATTCAAAAGTTTTCCTAGTTTTAGTCTTTAACTTTGCCGCCAAGTGTGCTTAATTTGTATTTATGAGTCTGGTGGCAGGAAAGGAAAGCCATAAAAAAAAGTGCAAAACGAAAATTAAATAACAACAATAATATGAAATGAAGATGGAAAGAAAAATTAAGAAAATAGACAATAAAGCCGGGCATTGTGTTTATAGCCAGCAAAGCTTTAACACCATCAACGTGGCAGCACAATGCAGGCAGCACATTCCAAATACAGTATAATTACATATACATATACATTTCTACAAATAAATTAGCATTACACAGTAGTAATACAAACACGAACACTCCCATAAACAAAAACAAAAGGACAAATAAAAAAACTTGGAAGAGCAATGCAGGCTGGTGTAAATATTTTTATAAAGCGAAATCTGTTTTATTTCGTCATCAACAATTTTTTTTTTTTTTTTTTCTTTTTTTTTTGTGGCCAATGATACTTTTTATTTACTTGGTTTTCTTTTCTTTTTCTCCTTTTTTTTTGTTTCTCCTTTCAGATTTTTATGTTCTACCACAGAAACTAAAAAGAGTAGAAGAAAAAAAAGAAAATAATTAAATTGCCACTACTAGGACACTGGGACTGTAAGACCACAACAAAACAAGGAAAACCCCAAAAATAGAAAAAGCCAATGCTGTAGAAGGAGAAAAAGTTTTTTTTTGGCGTTGGGGTAAATGTAGGCCATAGAATGCATGTGTATATTACAAGCAAACATAATTTTGCCAATTCGCCTTACGCTCCCCGAAATACTTTCGAACACAGAGAATTTCTTTTTTTTTTTTTTGCAAAGAGCAAGCGCATGCTCTTTAATATTACAACTCTTAAGCACAACAAATGGTTTCTCTTAAGTTCAAATAGAAAGACAACACTGACCTATTCCTTTTTTTTTGTAATATTTTAGTAAATTTTTATCCTTTCGTATGCATCCACTACATAATGTATTCCAACGCCAACAAATGTCCGTGTTGAATTTGTTATTTTACTTGAGTGCTTATTTCATTGATTCCGCGTGCAAATACTCTTTGGAACACTTGCAGCAATTTCAAATAGATATAAATTTTTTTATTTCATAAAATTTTTTCCGTTTCCTAATATTTCAGTAGTCAAAGAGTACTGCAGATGCAAACCGCCTGCCGTCCTTCTGTCATAATCGCAGCTCCAGTATTAAGAGCCGCGCTGTGTTAAAAACTTCTACAAACTATTCAATGTGAATTATTTGAAATCATTTAAGTATTCAAAGCACGGCTAGAAACACGTTACATGCTTGATTAAGAAATGCATAAATAGAAAATGATAAGAAGTACATAAAGGATTTACAAATTAAACATTCTCATTTATGAAATGAGTTTTAGAATAATAATAAAAAAAAGCCATTCACACTGTCCTATTTAATGCTGTTCACGACAACTCATGAGAAGACAGCAGCTCTGATAGCATGTAACATGTCGTTTTGTCGTCTCCTACAATACGACTCGCTGTAACATGATTGTGTTTGTAGGTGAAACGGTTACAACTACATAAGTATCCTTGATCTGCAGATAAAATGTTATAGAGGCAAGAAAAAATAAAAATATGAAATAAATAAAAAATCTAGTTTGTCTAGTTTACGAAAATCATTTCCAATCCCCGCAAGCAGCTTTTGCTAATTTGACGAATCATTTCAGGTATTCATTTACAGAATTCAGATTTTTTTTAAACTGTCAGTTGGGGAAAAAATGAATAAACAGACCTAAAAAAAAAGAAAATGATTGGCAGGCCCACTTTATTCAAAATACAACTAATCAAGTGAAAGCTAGCAATTTTGATCGCTGTCTGCCACAGGCATAGTGCAATCTGTCTGGCCTTTTTCTCATTTTTCTTATGTTTCATTGTTGTTGACATGTAAAAGTTACATAAAAAAAATTCTACTTCCACAGCCCAGTATGATACAGATTATGCGAAGTATTAGAATATACAATTGAAATGCGGCCCAAATATGGCTACAACATCCATAATTTTTATTTCAGACATTTAAAAGTGTAACTTGTATTTTAAATAAGTAATTTTATTTTATGAAATATTCCAAAGTGTAGACAGCCATTGCAATATTCAATATAATTTGGAATGGGCCCAAAAGGGATTGGGCCCAAAACTATACATTAATTTACTTCACTTTCGTTACTTAAATTTTGAAATTTGTTAAAAATATTTCAAAATGTAGTCAGAAATTGCAATATTCAATATAATTTGTTGGTGAAGTCGATGTTGCTTTTAAGATAACAATTTGTGGCGACAAGACGTTAATTTGTAGTTATGCAGTTCTACAGCCTAACAGAGGTAATGAGACCAAAACTATAAATTAATTTGCTTCCCTTTCGTTACTTAAATTTTGAAATTTGTTAAAAATATTTCAAAATGTAGTCAGAAATTGCAATATTCAATATAATTTGTTGGTGAAGTCGATGTTGCTTTTAAGATAACAATTTGTGGCGACAAGACGTTAATTTGTAGTTATGCAGTTCTACAGCCTAACAGAGGTAATGAGACCAAAACTATAAATTAATTTGCTTCCCTTTCGTTACTTAAATTTTGAAATTTGTTAAAAATATTTCAAAATGTAGTCAGAAATTGCAATATTCAATATAATTTGTTGGTGAAGTCGATGTTGCTTTTAAGATAACAATTTGCTGGCGACAAGACATTAATTTGTAGTTATGTAGTTCTACAGCCTAACAGAGGTAATGCGACCGTACACTTTCCTTGTTAAAACCAACTAAATTTGCGAAAATTGTTAGAAAGTCCTGTGAACCTCATAATATAATGTTTTTAAATAAAAAAATATTATTTTAAATAAAATAAATTCTATCTACGATATGTGGTCTAGAGCAAATAAATAAGTTGGCCTACAATAGACTTTTAGGCCTTTAAAATGATTGATCTTGCTTGAAAGCTGGCCTAGAAAAATGAAGCTTCGTGTGCTGTTTCTATAAACCAAACAAGCGATTTAAGTAAAGAGCTTATTCGAAAATTAGTCGGAGCATCATTGTCTGCCACAAACATATATTTAGTATAAAGTATGCTTCGTATGCCTCCGTAGGAGAATGAATAAAGTGCAGCCTACTAAACTAGAGGTCACGGGTTCGATTCCTGCCTAGGCAAAAAAGCTTTGCAGGTTAAGTTAATAAAAAAAAATAAGTTTCATATAAATTTCCTTATTATATATCGAATTACAAAGCAAAGGGATTGATTAATAATTCTTAGTGTCCTACTTTTGATGTGGTCATAATTTATAGTCCTAACCAGCTTCGCTTTCTGGTTATAGAGAATCGGAAATATCGAAATAATATCGAAATGATTACGAACTAAAACGGAAGGCTAAAAATTTTATAATTTTGAAAGTAAAAAATAAAATTAAAATATTGACACAGGCACTCTTTGATGATGGAGAATATCCTTATCATTCAGTAGATAGTTAGTTCAATGCTAAAGACAGTAGTAAAATTTTATTTTCTGATTACAAAAAGTCATGAATTATTTTAAAAACGATTTTAGTTTGCTTTAAAACGGTGGGGCAACAAAGAAAAGAAAAAAGTAAAACTTTTTTAATAACTACAAGTAGAGCTGAAAATGCCCGAATTTTATATTCGATAAATCAAAGTGGTTCGGTTCGTTTGCAAAAATAATAATAAATAAATGATCATCACGATTCTTACTAGCTTCGAAAAACAAATTTCTAAAGTAAAGCGAAAAGTTTTTTTCTCAAACTTGCAACAGTTTTCAAGCATATTGGCTGAATAATGAGTTGCACATTTTCCTGCCACCAATAATTAATCACTCGCAAAGTATGACAATAAATTATTATGCCGGATTAGCAAGTTAAATTATGTGCCAAAACTAAAAGAAATTTAAATTAAAGAAATTATTGTTAATTTCTTAGTGAAGAGAGTATTTGCACTTCAATCTTCAAATCATTTCTAAACGCAGTGGTACCTTGAAACTGCATGTCAAGGACATGCTGAATAATTTTGTTAGAATGCAAGTTAACTGGTTTTCATTACTTTACGTAATTTTTCTTAAAAGAAAATTTCAAAAAAAAAAAAAAAAATAAAATCAAAATTAAAAACTTTATGCTGATGTTGAAGGCAAATCATACATAAGTTGCTATTTTCATGAACAACTTTAAAAGTACTCGTACGTGCATACTTATCCTGGCAAAAGTGTGCAGTGCATTTTACAAGTTTTATCGAACGAGCAGAGGAAATGCACTGAACTCAGACCATCCAGCGAATACAAATGAATGTTAAATGGGTTTGTGTGTTACATCTTCCGAGACTGGTTTCAATGCACATAAAGTCTCTTCACAGTTGCCTCAGTTGCATATGGTTGGAATATGTATATATTTGAAATATTGTGCACTTTCATTTCCATATGAATTCAAAACCCAGCGAGAGAGCGCAACTTAAGCAAGACACTAAATGTTGAGGACTTTTGCCGTTCATTATATATTAATAAAGTTTAAGCAATTACTAGGGGAGAGTATATTTCAAAGGTGTGCTGGCTTTAATATTATATTTAATGCAATACTACACTGTAATTAATTTTATAAATTCAGCGTGATTTATCTGGCTACCGGCTACATTGCCGTAAAGGTTGTGCTGCAAAGGCTATTTTTTAATTAGTACAGCAATTTCAGTACCTTTTTCATGCTAAGCAAAGCCGTTGAAACCTTTAAAGCGTTTCAATCCAAGGAAGGTTTTAAAATTTATCACATTCCTGGTACACCTAATGTACATTCCAGTGTACCTTATAAGGGACGGCCGATAACTCTCACACTATAACTTTTTGCAATAAAAATTTTAAAAATTAATTAATCGGTTCATTTTTATCTATAATTGTTGAAAAATATTTTAGAAAAGACGCCAGGGAACTTTGTCCACTAATGGGTTAATAACAGTTGTATGTGTTATTTCAAATAAATAAAGACGGCCCAAGTGTAAATGCTCAAGCCAGTTGTAATTTTTATTCTATAGCAATGTAACTCTATTTTTACTAATTGAACAAGTTTCGTCCACTAATGGGTTAATAAGAATGGTATTTGTTATTTCACATAAATAAAGACGGCGCAAGTGTAAATGCTCAAGCCGATTGTAATTTTTATTCTATAGCAATGTAACTCTATTTTACTAATTAAATAGTTTTCGTCCACTAATGGGTTAATAAGAATTGTATTTGTATTTTACATAAATAAAGACGGCCCAAGTGTAAATGCTCAAGCCGGTTGTAATTTTTATTCTATAGAAATGTAACTCTACTTTTACTAATTAAATAGTTTTCGTCCACTAATGGGTTAATAACAGTTGTATTTTTTATTTCACATAAATAAAGACGGCCCAAGTGTAAATGCTCAAGCTGCTTATACTTTTTATTCTATAGCAATGTAACTCTATTTTTACTAATGGGTTAATAAGAGTTGTATTTGTTATTTTACAAAAATAAGGACGACCCAAGTGTAAATGCTCAAGCTGGTTATACTTTTTATTCTATAGCAATGTAACTCTATTTTTACTAATTAAACAGTTTTCCGCTTAGAACGATTCTACTGCCTTGAAATGATATCGAATCATATTTTGCAAAATTATTCTAAACGAATATTGTACTTTAAAATCGCATTTTGCTTTTACTAAAATAATAAAACCATTCATTCGAAAAGGATGCGAACTTCAATTTACTTAAAGATCGGCTGCATATTCGCCTGGGGTATAACTTTAAAAATACTTTTAATCTAGATAAGGAAATAATAATAGAGAAAAGTATAGGAAATGCAATTCTTCTCGTAAATACAGAGCCACGTTGCATTTATTTTCATTATGATTTTCCAACTGAAATTCAGCTAAAAATCGAATATAAACGATATTTTAATTCTTTCCTCAAAGTTTTTCCTGTTCACTGCAGTTCTTTTCAGGATCAAATGTTTTTAATCAGCTTAATTTCGTAAGTTTAAAACAGTGTGTTTCAAAATTAAAGCAATTTATTTTTCAATTGAATCATAAAGTAAATAGAAAAGAGTTATTTGCATGTTTCCATGCATTCCTTTCATGAAGTGGCTAAGTTTTTTCGATACAGTGCTGAATTAGTTGCCTTAATGCATTGATGGTAGTGGGCCTTCTAACACAGATCTCCAAGAAAAAATGGAATAGTGTTAGATCATACAATCTAGGGGCCCATTGGGATCAGTGAAATGCGAGAGTATACTGCATGGAACTGCTTCATGCAACCATCTACGGCCTATATGGCACATGACTCCCTCATAGTAGAACCTCGCAAAATCGAGCAGCAAGAACAGTTTGGCGTTAATTTGGAACTTTAAAAGTACTCCTGCTAGCAACACCGATCAAAAAAAAAAAAAAAAAAATAGCGACCTACTAGGTATCAAACCTAGGTCGCTGGTTTGATACCTGTCTACAAGCCGAAGGAAATTTCCCTCACTTTTATTAAAAATAAAATACGTTGATATATAGTAATATCGAATCATATCGTTCTTTTGGGCCATAACTTTGAATTTAGTCTTTTTTCCGCTACTCATAAATATTTTTCTTGCTTTCTGCATCCGCACATATTTTATAAAAAATTAAAAATCCTTTTAAGTATGAAATAAAAATAAAAAAAATTTTATAAATTTTTCGAAACTCGAACTTTTGCAACTTTCCTTAGACAATGTCTTAGAGGAGTCGCAGTGACTCCCCTCTCAACTACTTGAAGTGTAATAAGCAGTGGCTAAATGAAAACTTTGCTGTAACATAACAAAAACAAATCACGGCGAATTCAACGTGGCAAAAGCATAAAAGACAAATACTCACTCACACAAATAACATAAATGAAAATTGAGAAAATATACAGCTGATTGGAAAAGGCAACAACAACAATTGTATTACAATCGTGTTTGTTTTCATGCGGGAGAATCTTCGTTAAAAAACTATTACGAGAAAAATGCTCTTTAGGAGATTCTTCCTCTGCTCAAGAGTAATATTTGTATGCTCGCTAATTGTTGTATGTGCGGTTGTATTGTGGAGCTGAAAATCTTCACAGTCGCTTCGCTTCCCAAGCCACAAACGGCAGTATCTACAGCAAACAAGCACAAGTGCAAGGCCTAAACATAAAATTAGTAGAAGCGTGACAATGATTATGGAAACATCGTTCATGTGATAAGAAATGCGCATAACGTGACAAATTGTACAACGTGCAACTGATGTGTAACGTGCTTTATCAAGATTTTAATTGTTATGTGTTGACAGTGGCAAACAAATTGCAAAATAAATTCAAACAAAAAAAAGAAAATTAAAAATTAATTAATTATTTTAAATATATTTGAAAGCTGCAAAAGGCAACTTTACTTTGTGTCAGATTTCTAATTGAGCGTGTGAACCCAGTGACTCAAATAAGGATAGTTCAGGAGTAAGAATAGTTCAATAGTGAATGTCCTTAACTTTCAAATAAAAGGAAATTGTTATTATGAAACAAATTTTGAGATAAATAAAATGTTTATATGAGAAAATATTTTTATTTTTTTTTTAATTAAGCTAAAAATAAAATTGCTGGCAAAACAAGAAAAAAAAAGTTGTCTTTCGAACCACAAAGTCATAATTTTTAAAATAAAAACCACATACTACATTCATCACTAGCGATTTATTGGCTAAGAATTAATTAAATAATTAAAACGAAAAAATATTTTAATTGAAATTTCATAGAAAGTGAAAAATAATGAAAGTGAAAATACAGAAAATATTTTATTTGTGAGTTGCGTGTAAACACAGTGCGATATCGTAATTACAAAAACAAGAATTAAAAATCAAAAAAAAACTACTCTGAAAACTAATTGAAAAAAATTTTCTAGTAAAAAATATTTAATAAAAAGTATTACAACTGTCACATGGCATGAAAATATAAAAATTGTGTATAAAAATTTTTATTTGCGGCGTTTTCTATTCGTATGTGGAATATACGTGGAAGCGGTGTGGAGTATTTCGAGCGTTTAACTGAAAAGCAAGTTCGTGTGAAGTTTTTAGAAATAAGAAATTTATTATCTGTCAAAGGTTGTCTTTTTTCTTTCTTTTTATTTCTTACATTCTGAATGAAATCTCATAATATTTTATTCTTGCCTTACATTCAAATCCTTAATGGATTTTTCTAATCCGTTCAACACAATTATCTCGTCATTGGCATTTGGAGCGATCATTTCAATGGCTAAGATTCAATATTGATTTCCCAGCAAACACTGTTGGAACTTTTAAAATGATAGACCTACTTTGAGGCTGCTTGAAATGGAAATGCAGGATTTAAATCAAAGCTATAGATTTTAATTTCTTCCAATAAATCAAAGACAAGAAATGAAGTGTGGAAAATTCAGCCATATTCAGACTCCTGCGAGCACGTATCTCTTAATAGCTATTTATATCTATTATTGTATCTCAATACATTTAATAAATAGAATAACATAAATCAGCTTTGAGTTATAATCTTTTACTTAACTCGTACACTTTGCATTACAATCATACTCGTCCTTGTGCTATTAAAGAGGATTTTTTCTAGATGTAATACAAATATTTCAAACATGTTTATTTTGCCAAGCTCCTGTCCATGATACAATATATTTAAAAGAAAAAAAAAAAAAGTTTATTATTCTGGCCAGGCCTTGACTTCAGAAACTCCATGCCTTCTGCATTAACCAGCCATTACAAATACCAAGAGGACGAATCACATATTTTGCAAAGGAAGTTGTATGAAGAAAAAGTGTTTCCTGTTTCTGTAATTCCAATAACCAATTACATTGAAGGATTAATAAGTAATTGAAAAATAATTCAAAGTTTTCATTAAGAATCAATTTCATAAAAATAAAAAAAGTATTTAAATAAAATTGTCTGAAACATGCGTGTTTATCACAATAAGGACGAATAAGTTGTGCCAAAAGTTTATAGTTTCGTGTAGAAATTTTTTCATACAAACTGCTTGTCTGGTTTATATAAACGCCACTTTAAAATGCCATTAAAGGGAGTTGAGAAAAAACTTTTCTAATAATATTTTCTACAAGTGGATGCTTTGAATCGTTCTTAGGTCAGTTGACAATATTTTCCAGGATCATATAAAAATAAACGATTCAAATAACATTATTTGAGTGGAATTTATTAAAAGTGAAAATTCTATGAAATAATTGGAATCGAGTAAAACTTATTAGAATGTAATTCTTTTATCTGTGTTTATTTGAGCAACAAGTTTTAGAATAAAATTATTGACAAATGAAGCCTAAAAAATTAAAAAATCGTTTTGTGTGAAATACAGAAATTTAAAAAAAATGTCATTTTAAATATTCTTGTTTTAAGACACACCTTTCACACATACACTTTTGTAAAGTGGTCCATATCTTGAAAACCGAAAATACTGGTTGTCGAAATGTTTTCATTCTCTTCAAATAAGTACAACATCAAGCTTCTTTTTGTAGTCAGCCTTTTTTAAATGTTTCAAAAACCATTTGATGATGAATGTTAAGGTCCTTAGCGATGTATTGGCTGTATAGATGGTCCTGTTTAATATTTTCCATAATTTCATCGACTTTTTCAAGGATATTTCGACCAGCGCTAGATGAATTCTTCATATCAAAATTTCCAGAACGGAAGCGAGCGCAGCATTCTTTTGCTACACGATCTGATACAGCAGTGTCTCCGTTAAGTTCACCAAATTTCATTAATGGCTTGAGTGGCATTCTTCCCTTTTTTATACAAAAATTTCAAAATATAGCGAATCTTCTTTATTATATTCCCTTATTTTTAAACTGCTGTAACTTTTTTTTAACCTCACCGAATTTAATTTTTTTTTCGTTAAAAAAAGCTTTAAATATCACTTTTGCAACACTATATGGTATGATACAATGTGATTGGTAGCACTGGAGTTATACGACTACAACTACATCTATAGACAATATACGAATATACTTTTTCGACTACCTATATTATGGAACATTCTGAATATTTTATGTTCTGTAGTTATTTATAGTTGGTTTTTCCAATATTTCTACTCTATTCCTACTATTTCTACTTCACTGAACTTCCCTTCACTATTTTTACTCCTGTGAGTTTGCTTTCTACGGTGACTTTTGGAAAAATATCTCCGGATTATATTTCATATTTCGTGTTGCTCTTTACACATCCCATTTCGTCTTAGACTAGATCTTCTTCCTCCATATAGTAGACTTTTTAAGCTGAATGAAGCTATTGTATGCTTTCAGATAATAAATACACTATAATGTACTCAGCAAGCATTTCCGAAATATCATACGAAATATTTTTTATTTCTGACAGGACTATCTCTGCATATAGAAACCGCTTAAATTTGTTTTCTAATTTTAAAACAGTATTACATTCCATTTTAAACAAATTTTCGATTCAATTTTTTTTTTGTGATCTCTTAAAAATTACTATCCGGCTTGAGTGGAATATATATAAGGAGAATATATAATATAATATAAAAGTTATTGATTATTTTATTTATTGTCGGGTCACAATAATGTATAAAACTTCATTTACAGACTGTATCTTTGCGCATGCCCACATGCATGCCCGTGCTAAAAATTATTTTGATTGACATAGATCATCCAATATATTTTCCTAGTTCTGAAAATAAGCTGCCTACTAAGCCTACATAGTTCGGTTCTGGAAATCCACCTAAATTTATTTAACTTATTTTTTCTGTATTAACTAATGAGAATGCCTTCTTAGGCGAATGAATAATGCACAGCCTACTAAACCGGATGTCGCAAGGAGGCATTTGCTTCAAATCGTATAAGTCCAATTATTTTTAAAATTTTAGGAAGTTTTCTTTGGAAACACTCAAACGAGCAAAAAAAAAAATAAATTTCTGCTAATAATATTAAACCGATTTACCTGTAAGGGGAATTTGTCTAATAAAGTTTTAATTCATTGAAAGTTTCATTTGCTGCCCTGCGTATCAATTTTCACTATCGATTTTTTAATCAAACAGAATTTTTAAAAGCAATTTAAATAATTTAATTTAAGAAAATATGGCTCCGCCCCACATAAATTTCATAACATTGCAAAGTTTATTTTACTTTACGGTGTAAGCTTTCTTCTACGGACAGACTTCTTGCTTCGCTGACAAACTGCCAGTAGAAAAATCTCTGTCTGGGCAAGATTTTTCTTCATAACAAACTGGCGAAGCCAAATCAAGTACAGGCTTAGACAACTAAATTATCCTGTAGGAACTAAATAAAATGTTCCGAAATATTTTAGGATTTTTCGCAAAGAACTTTGACCTGATTAAATATAATTCGGCTGCGCAATTCCGGAACCAAATTAATGAAGCAGTCAATCAGTAATCAAAATAAATAAACTGTAATCACTTACAGAGCTCTGTAGTTTATCAAAATAGAAGTAAATCTTAAAAAAATACCTTTAATTTCATTCATAATATATAATTTCCGATTGCTTTAACAAACAAACTATGGCAACAGATGACTTCTGTGGCCCCTATAAGAGTCACTATAATTTCCAAAATTAAATTAAGTTATTCAATAATAATCATAAACATCATTCGATTTGCCTCCATAGTAATTGCACAGAGCCATGAAAATATTCTGGACGGAATTTTTTCACGTTCCACACTATACGCACATCTTAAGGAGGCACCTGTAGAAAAGCTTTATTAATATATAAAAGATTTTCTACAGTTCCTTATTGGGAATTTTAAGTAACCAGTCAACTAGAAAAGTCATGATAAAATAAACACACACAAAACAATGTTGCTGCCACATGAAAAGCTTTTGTAAATAAATTTCTAAGATACAAGTTAATTCCATCAAAGATTTTCTAAAGTTTTAAAAACAATACAATAAATAAAATGAAAAAAAAGAAAAGAAATAGTTTTAAAGTATTGTAAAGGATTTAACTAAAGTCCATTTGAACTTGCTGGCAAGTTATGGCTGAGCAAACAAATTAGGAATCAATACATACATAAATAAATAAAATTGTGATCCTGCGGGGTTGAAGTGTTTATGCCTTCAATTATAATTTAATTTAATGGCATCTTCAATATTCCTTTAGTAGCATGTGACAAAACAAATGTTAATTGTAGACAAGAAACAAGGAAAAAAAATATATAAATAAATAAATCATTAATCAATATTTACTCGGTAAGCAACCTACAATTTTTGCTTGATTTGCATACTCATAATACTCGTTACTCATGCCATACGTTGTCTTCTACTCACGTGTAGAAGCACGTATCTAAATCTATTTGGAAGACAAGTTCGATGGAGAAGGTTCAATGTTCTAAATAAACACTCACTTAAGTGCTGGCGTACATTGCACTTCCCTCCCCTAAAAGCTTTTTAAAGCAATCAATCATTTAATAGGAAACATAAAAAATGAAATGAAACAAAATAATATAAAAATAGATTAAAAGCTTATTAGAAAAGCCTGAATAGTCAATGCAAACATGTACCAGCATGCCTCAAAAAGAGCGGGGGCGGGGGTTGAATATATTAACAAGGTGTATATGCTGCTTAAATAACATGGTTCACTTTATTGATATAAGAACTGATTGCTACTGATATTAAAATAAACGTGAGGATAATAAGCCAATTTAAATGAAAAGAAAAAAAAAAAAAAATCACACATAACACGACTTGATTTTAAAATTCATTAAATCTACAGAGAATATTTATTATTGAAAGACAGAGATGAATATTAAGGCTGCAAATATGTAAATTTATTTGCAAGATTAGCTAAGAGTTATTGTAAATTGAAAAATGATTAAATTGATTTAAATTTCTATTATGATCAAAGTGAGGATATCTGAAAAATAAAATTAAAAAAAAAATTTTCAAATTTCACTTTTTTTCTTTTCAATTCGAAAATATTCGTTTGAAAAATGTTTTTCTTTTTTTTTGTTTAATATATAATTTAAAATTAAATTAATTCATTACATTGCAAAAGCAGAGTCCTGCTTTAACCAACGGCATTCCTAAATTCTCGCCTTCGCCTTTTCTGAAATAAACGGCGAATGATTAATACGCAGCCTACTAAACCGGAAGTCGAGATTTCGATTCCTGCCTAGACCCTGGCTATGCTCCTGCGGTCAAGCCGAAAGCTTTTACGATTTTTTTAACAAACTTCAAAGCTATAGATTATTTATTTGTTAAATATTTTTTATATTAGTTAAATATAAATCAATTTCGTAACGAAACTATTTCCTTGTATATTTTCAATTCCAATTTCTAAGTGGCTTGCAGTTCCTCTCCAAAACTCCATCAACGCTCTAATTTGTATATGTGTGTGGACATGCTTTTTTAGCTACACCTCCACTTGTAGGGCTCAAGTACGCTTTTACTGCTCTTATTGATGAAAATCAAACAGTTTGAGTAAGAAAATCCCGCTTACTTTGCAATCAAACGCGAGATATTTAAAAAAGGAACCATTCAGAACCATAATGGAATAGAAAAGCGGCATAAGAAGTTAGTTTGTACGCCTTTAATTAAACAACAAACACCAGAAGCCACAGATACAAAATAATGATATGTAATGATTTTATAATTTTTACCGATCAACTCAGTTTCTTGGACTTGTACTGTACGGACTCGTAATGGGTATTGTACTCGCCAATACCCATTAAATCGTAAAGCAATATAATTATCGAACATTGAACTATAATTATCGATAAATTATTTGCTATTTCTTCTTCAATAGAAATATTGTTTAAATATCGTCAACTGAACTCTGGAGATATTTATGAATATTTTTGTCCATATGAGTTGCAAAGTCCTTTTATAGGACCAAAGTTTCACGGCCCGCCTACCGTCCCTTCTAACTATGACAGCTTTCAGCAATTATATAAAGTTGACCTGTTTTATTAGGTGAATTGTGTTCAACAACCTTTCATTTCACTTAATTTTAAGTGTTTTCGTTTTTGTATTCCCTATTGTTTCAAGCGATAATTTCCTTCCAAAGCAAAAACTTAAAAATATTGTAATAAATAAATATTCGAGGCAAAAAGTAGCGAACAAACGTTTATGTCGCTGCTATTTAATTAAAAAAAGTGTTTGTGTGTGTGTGTGTATGTGTGTGGTTTTTAGTCAATAAAAGTTTGTTTTACACAAACTTTTTGATTTAATTTTATGTTGTTCTGTGTTGTTAAATAGTTTGTTTGGTGTTGTTCTCGTGGTGACTAAACGATTGCGACACTTCTTCTTTTTTTTTTGTTCACACATTATTACAACAGTATACTTTATATATTATTTCTATATTTTCTTCAGAAAAAAGTGTCAATTTTCCTGTTTTTATATAATAAAGTTTTTACCTTTTTTTTAACTACTTTTTGTGTGTGAAAATTTTTTTGCTTCACTCGGCGGTTTTTTGGTTGATCAAGTTTTGTGCTGTTTAGTTTATGGCCTTTCCAATGTAATGATTGATTTTTTTTTTTTTTTTTTGTGTCAAAGAGATGTTGGAAAAATTTATAAGTATTATAAAATCCACCCACTGTATTCTAGAAACTTTTAAGCCCGCCTAATTGTAATTAAACACCTCTTGTTTTTGTTGTCGTAGCTGGTTGTAAATTGAATTTTATTTAGGGAGATAATTTTGGATAATTTGTTTTTCATTATTATTGTTATTATTTTTCATGTCACTAGGAAAATGGAAAATTATATTTATATTGAGAAATATAGAATTTAAATAAAAAAATTTTAAGTCAGTGACTTTTTGTAATATATAATAAATTATTCTTAGTTGATCGTAATGAGCCGCTGGCTCCGTTTAGGTCAGCTTGGCATTGAACTCTAAAGGTGAATATGTCAAAAACTGAGTACAGTCTTCTCAAAATATATATATATATATATATGTGCATATAAATAAAATAATTTCATTTAATTAAAATCTGTATTTTCTCTATAATATCTCTATATAATCTCTATAAATAAAATTATTAAAGTTTTATTAGAATAAATAGTGCCCACTTGAGCAAATTTAGGGTTACAACATAGAACTTCCCCTGTAATGGAATAGCTAATTTTTTTCCATAGACTACTAATTTCATTAATAATTGTAATTTTAGTAGAATATTTAATACTAACACTATTATTTAATAAATATATTTATAGTTATTTATTACGTGATCATATAATTGAAATTATTTTACTGGCAATTACTTTACTATTCATTGCTTTACCTTCCCCTCTACAACTTGGACTACTATACGTGCTGGATGAAATTAATCAAGTAATATTAACTATAAAATCAGTCATATTGAAATTGTGAGTATACAGATCTGTACAAATATTGAATCTGAGTCATATATATACCCAGCTAATGACTATTAATTGATAATTGATAATAAAATCGTAGCGCCAATACATCTAAAAATTGGAATTTAAATTACTTCAAGAGATGTAGTTCATTCATGAACTATCGGAAAGATAGATGCAACTCCTGCTCGCTTAAATGAAACATCATTTATAACAAATCGATCAGGATTATTTTATATAGAATGTTCGGTAATTTGTGGAGTAAATCACAGATTTATAACAATTGTAATTGAAGGAATGCCAATTAACTATTTCATTAAATGAATTTATAATAATTTAAATTTATGATTAGATAAATGCAAGCAAGTATTGGTCTCTTAAACAACTTAATAGTAAATTAGGTTATATATAGTATTTTAATTTTATTTTATTTTAATTTTATTTTTATTATTATTTTTTTTTTATTTTTAAAAATATTTATTCTAAAAATAATAGTTATAATTGCAAACGATTTTTGAAATGTGTTTTCTAAAAATGTTCAATACGTATCCGATAAACACATTTCTATATACATATATTTCTCGCAATCACATCTGAGCAACAACAATTTTTTAAAATATTTTGAAATCGATATTTGCATTGGACTGAACATTCTTTTTGACTAAATTTAAACTGTCTGTTGCTAAAAATATTTTTAAGAAAAATATTAATAACTTTTTGTATGAGAGCGAGAAACGTGTATTTTAAGATATTTTGTGCGAATAATTTTTGAATTATTTATGGAAAACAATATTTTTTTTCAAATCTGGTCTAATAAATTTTTATAGGAAAAACACGTTGTACCATTTTCGATCAAACGTTTTTCCAGAAAGAATGAAAAAAAAGAAATGAAGTAAAGTTCCAGAATAGTTGCTTGATACGATTTCTTAAGAAAACGTATCCAATTACTATTTTTAATTATTTTTTCAATTTAATATTGTCACATGCTTTCCTTGACAAGTTTTCCATCAAGTTCATCTGAATATTTTACAATTTACGATTTTTTTTTATTTTTTTCTTCCGTTAATTAATTGAAAATGTTATCGATACAATATTTGGTAGCACTTAAAAGAGTAAATTGTTTAATTTAAATTAAAAAGTAATTTAGGGTAAAAACGAGGGGTACAGTAATTAAGAAAACTTTCAGAATTGATTTTGAAAAGTGTATGACGATACTGCTTCAAAGAAAATAATTTTAAACCATAAAAAGTATTAAGCAATTTCGTATATGAAAACGTAAACCAGATCTTATGAAATTAAATTAATTCTTTTAGGAAATGGAGATAAACAAAAAAAAAAAAAAATTAAAAAGAAGAAAAAAAAGTAGTCTTATTGTTTTTCTTAAATGTTTAGTGCATTTAAAAAATTTTAAAATGTATTTATTAATTGTCAGAGCGGTTAAAGACTGCTCTCTTCTTTTTATATTTTTTTGTGAAAACAGGGCATTATAAAATTTCAATTCTTTTTATTATTTATTCAAGATTTCCATACGTGCCTTGTTGGCTTTCCATTGAAAACTTATTTTTCACTGGAATCTTTCGATATACTTTAACTGATTTGATATGTAAATTTTCGTCTCTGTAATCGAATTTCAGCACATTTCTGCAAGATTTTTATTGATTTCTCATAGAATTTTATTTGTCTTAAAAGTTTTTTTTTATATTCTTCTCTTTAAAAAATTGTAAGCATTTTATCTCACTTTTGCAATAAAAGATTTCAATTAAAATTTTTAAAAAAAAACTTTCTGGCGGTTAAAACATCATTTGAATTTTTGCTGTGATTTCTTAGACAACATGGAAAATCACAGAAAACTTTGGCATTTATTTTTCTTTGTTTTTTCTAAGAAAATTGTGGGAAAACATTTACTAAAACAAAAAACAAAAAAAAGAAAAAAAAACATTTAGTTGTAGTTCGAAAAGCTCTAGAGACTTTAATAGAAGATGCCACAATTATATTAAATATTATTTTAAAATAAATTATTATTAATTTTCTTAACAAAGTTGTTGCACTATTTGCATGACCAGAGGTGTAACAAGAGATCACAACAAACAAAATTGAAAAGAATACTTTTTAATTATTTATTACAACAGTTCCAAGTATTGCAACAAGTCTCCCAAAGGGGGGAAAATTTCAGGTTACATGAAAAATAAAATAAAAGCAAAATTATTGAAGTAGGGCACACATAATTATGTGAAGCTAAATTTGGATTTGTTCAAAGTTCGATTAATGGGCAAGATTTTTTAAAAATAGTTCAGAATGCAAGATGGCAAAGCCCTGCCTGAACAAGAGTTGGCACGTTTAAGCACAAATCAAATTTTATACTAAAAATTCACTTGATAGTGATTTAATCAAATTGTTTAATTAAACTAATTAAACGAAACAAACTGTGTCCTGATAATGTTTTAGTTACTAAAAAAACATTTAATCATTAAGAAATTTCTATTCAAAATATATCTTTATTATCTTTATTAGAAAAAAATAATTATTTAAATCAAATAAAACGGATTTCACTTACCATTTGAATAGACAGTCAACTCTGGCAAACGTTGTAGACAATTTTTAGCCTGAAAACTGAAACAAAAACAAACTATTAATAAATTGTTTAAGTATTTTCTGAAATTTCATTGTAAAGATTTTATTTTTCTTTTGTAAAACTGTTTTGCAATTAAATTTAATAATATTCAATATAATTTAATTCAATAAATTTTTGGAAAAAATATTTTTTCTTGACCTTTTTTTTGGTGAAAAATATTTTTTTGGTTCAGTATAACATTCTAATTCTTTAAGTTTTATTTTTAAAATATTTTTATTTATTTATTTTTCTTGTTTTATTATTTTGTTGGTTTCAATTAAAATACTTTTTAACCAAATGATTACATGTTGAAAAATTATCCTTTTTTTTAATTTTTACATTCAAGTAAATATGAAAATTTTATACGAAAAATATATTAACTTTAAAATTGTTGATTTAAAAGAATTAAAAATAATTATAAAACGTTTTTGAATAAAAAGTTCAGTTTTTCTTTTATATAGAAGTATTGAAAATAATAAAAGTATATTTATTTTAAAGTCATGAAGTTTTTCAAACATCCTGCCAGCAATTACTTTGTCCATGATTAAATTTAAAAAATTAAAATAGAAAATATATTGTGATAACTTTAGTATTTATTTACTTTTTTCTATTTCTTTAACGTAAATTATTAAAATGGATTACCTTAATTAGAATCGGGGGAAAAGAGTCACTTTATTTGAGTATTGAAATAAATATTGAAAATACACAGAAATGAATTGTTTTCATATCACAGAGAGTCAGTTTAATTAAAATATTTTTGGTCCAACCTTGAGAATTCCAACCTCGGAAATTCCTAGTTTGTAAATTAGCCAAATTAGCGATATTAATGGAAAGCAAAAATCTGGCGAATCTTCTAATTTATAGTCCTTACAGAGTTTGTAACTCCGTTGTTGATCTACAATAAATTATTTTTTTATACTTAAAGTTAAATAAAAATAAAATAAATATAAAATGAAAAAAAAAAATTAATAAAATTAATGTCGTATAAAAGGCCAAAAATATTTAAAATTATAAAGAATTTGTATTAAAAATGATCACGTCTCGAATATAATTTATATCATAATTAAAAAAGAGTTTGAAAAAATTCCGGAAATCAAGAAAAAATGTATTTTTAAACATAAAAATACAGCAAAATCCATTCAAATATTAAATATAAAATATCTTTAAAAATCAGGATGTCTTTCATTTTAATTCAATTTTATACATCTAATTTTTATATATTTCTATAACATCCTTTTACTACTTTGGGGCAAAGTCATTTAACATGTAGTGAATGGTTGAGCTAACACTGTAACGAGTTTGCATATAAAATTTAATAATAAATGGCAGCCCACTTTACACCTCTTGGCGCATGACTGCCTAAACCTTAACAGGACCTTTAAACCTAATAAAGGACATAATATGAAAACTTTATTATTGTTTTTTCCATTTTGAAAGCCTTTTCATAATAATCGTAATTTTTATATCTTATATATCCATTTTGAAAGCCTTTTCATAATAATCGTAATTTTTATATCTTGAAGACATGCCATACGATTCTATGAGATTCACTGTAAAAAGGCTATAAAGCTCGGCACGTGATAGAGCAAGTTTAATAATATAAAGTTTTTTTTTTTTTTTTTTGCACAGAAGAATAGCAAAAAGGATAAGTTATTTCGAAACCGACACAAAATTTTTCAACATCTCGACCGATTTTATTTTGATTCAGTTGTTTGTTTTACATTTTAATGTCTTTAGCCGTCTACTTTACAGGACTTTACACATTTTTGATTTTAATTCGCACTTTTATTATGAAAAGAATAAAGTAAAAGTTGTAAAAGGGGATTTTCTTTTAAATTTAAAATGTGGCAAAATGTATTAAGACACGTTATTTTCTTTATGAAAAGTATAAAAAGGCTAAAAATTTGAATTTAACTAAAATAGTTACGAGTTTTGGAATATAAAAATATTTCTTATAGTCCCTTATATTCATATTAAAGGATATCCTGCCTATATATTAATTAATACGTTTGCATAACGTATTCCTTGGCGGCAAATAGCAGTTGCTTCTTGTAGCCAAAGTAGAGGTCTTATTATTTCGGTAACCACACCAATCTCGGATCTGTCCCAACTAAGTTTAAAGTTAAAATCTTTTACATTTGAATATTTTAATCGCTTTTGAATAGTTATGATTGAAAAGCGCAACTACAACGTTCACCCAATTTGAATATAATATACCAAACATTTAAATTATTCCTCTTTTTATAAAATTTTAATTAAATCTGGTTCAAATCCAAACACAATCAGAAAAATACATAAAAAGAATTTTTTAGTTTTTGTTCCAATAATTATTGAATGTTCTTGAAAAATTTGTTTTTCAAAGTAAGATTTTTTTTTAATTTTCAGTAAACTTGCTATTATATTCTATTTTTAGCCTTTTACTGCTTTCCTTGTTGTTTTTTTATTTTAATAATTGTTATGAAAATTATAAATATTTTTCTTCTTTTATCAAAATGTCGTGATAGAAATCGATTATACAAATTTAAATTTTTAATTTTTTTTTTTTTTTAATTTATTTTTTTTTTTTTTTTTTTGTAGAACTATTCTATTTAGTAAAAAGGAAAACTTTTAAAATATTTGCTTACGCTGATATACTGAAGTGGTATTATTACTAAGTGGTATTATTGGAAACAATTTTTTCTTCCGACCATAAACTTTTTAATGTCAGTTCGATGCACTAAACGTGTTTTCAGTTCTTTGCAAAAGAGTTGCTTTAAATATTTGATAGTGCAATCAGATATACCAGATTTACAAATATTTTCCAGAAAGTATGAAGAGTAGTCGAGAACTTTTTATGAATTTAAAACTGGTTACAAAATCTGTCATGCGGACCAGAAGGTGCGATATTAAATAATGCTAAATGATACGGGTATACTTTTATCGAAGTTTACCAAACAAAAAGCATAAAGAATACTAATAAAATTAAGAATAATAAAATTAAAGGTTAATTAAATGATAAATAAAAAATAAAAATAAAAATAATTAAAAAAAGAAAATAATAAAAATAATTAAAAAACGTTGAAGAACATACTGAACTGAATAATAAGTTTTAGCAATTTTAATTAGAAATATTTGTATTTGACAATTATTTTAATTTCCACAAAAGATATAAACTTTATTAAGCAATTAAATTTACTAACCACTTAAACAATCATCATACATATAAGGCTCTATATTTGGCTCTAAAAGGGTTAATGGGCCATAACGTTCGCATTGTAGACGAACACAAAACATTAAATAATTCAATAATTAATTCAATTCTAATTTCTCTGCAATACACGAGTCTGTAAAATGTGTCTGAGGATGCCTGGGTAAATTCCCAATATGTACTAACTCTCTCTGTCCCTTTCTCTCTCTTTCTCTTCAAACTGCAATAATGATCAATTTCGCCCAAACATGATTAGACAGTTTATTATTGAAAGACAAACTGACCATAAACTCATGCGGATCCCTGGTCACTCCGAAATAAGAGGCAACGAGGCGGCATATGTGACCGCAAAAGCGCTTTTAACTCTTCGTCTTATAACTACCCCAAATCATATATATATATATCATATATCTGACGATATAAGAAAACTTTATAAAATACCTTTTCAAGACAAAAGTCAACTGCAATTGGAACACAGCAACTGACTCATGCAGGAAAATTAATCCCAACACAATTAACTCCTACAAACTGTTTAAAATTGTAAAGCACAACCTCCCAACAAGAAAGAACCAAATTAAAATAGACTCAGACTGGGCCATACTAGAATCTGAAATTATCATATAATTGATAAAAAAAAACGCACCCAAACAAGGTCCATATTGTGTATTCCACCCAGTAAGCATTTATCATCTCTTTTCAAACTGCCTAAACATTAACACAGTCAAAAACACCATTCTGAGTAATAACGACTCTTCTCAACTGCTTGACTGTACGATGATCAAAATTGTAACCTTCATAATTCCATTTAAAACTAACAGAAAATATTGAGCTTGGGTCCATCACTGCCATAGCTCTCCTCTCATTATACTAATAATTTACCTATAACTATAACATGTAAATAAATAAATAATAATTATATTATTTTTTAATTATGTATTCTTCTTAAACATCTGCAAAATTTATTGTCAAAGGAAAAAATTTAATTAAAACCCCAATTTTTTTTTTATTTAGTTTTCCTTTAATAAAAATATAATTTAAAAATTATTAAAGTGAAATTTAATTTAGTAACAATATTAAGCGGTTGTCAAATCGGCTTAAGTTCAAATAAAACTCCATATATTTACACAAGTAATAACAATATTTTACATTTTATTTATAATGAAATATAAAAATAAATGAAATAGAAGTTAAAAAAATAATTATATTTTCCATTTCTGACAGCTATTCATGGCTGACTTCGGCTGGATATTGTGACAGTTTGGTCAGCACACGAGCTACACTCTCTAATTTATAATGATGAGGGGCTGTAATAGAAATTGCATCAGTAAAGCCACCAATACAGAACCTTTAATTCCTTATTAAAAATTTATTTGATACAAAAAACAACTCCTTTTTTCAAAAATTCAGGAATGAAAAATTAAAATAAAATGGCCGGTAATATCACTCTCTTAAGCTTAATTTATTGTTGAGATATTGAAGAATTGTAATGCCGCCTTTACAGAGAAGCAGGAGGGACTTAATATCAAATAAACAATTTATAGCGACAAAATTCTTATACGAGTACTTTTAAATTATTCATAAACTTGATATTCACTCGTGCAAAATTTGGAAATTAGGAAATTATGGCGCGTATATGTACGGCATTGGAATTCCTAAAACTGCTGAATTTTTAGAAATGAATACGTATGTTTGGCTCTTCCTGTTGTTATTGTATTAAAGACATGCACCACACTGCGTATACTTTATTTTGGGAAATGAAATATAAATCATACGCCTCGTTGTACATGAATATTTCTGTACTGCGATTAAACGGTGAAAGGTGGCTTAACAAAAAAAAAAAAAAAAAAAAATGGAAAGAAAACTAAAAGTAAAAATACTTTTGGCTAAAAAAATCAAGTCAACAATTTTATTTTCTCTTTAGCCACGGAAACAAGTGCAGGTTGTGTCCATTGTAGAATCGTTCCTTAATTGCTTAGAAAAGAATTTCTTCACAGATTTTTTTTGTATTCCTGTTTGGTTTTATTCAAGCGATTAAGTATTTAAATAAAACTACACGATTTTTATATGTTTTTCTATTTCAATTGTATCTCCAATATTATCTGGAATCCTAAAATTTATACATTTTGTTAGGTTAAAAGATACAGTTTGCAGTTCCTGCCTAATTTTTCTGCCATATTTTTCTATGTAATATTTATTTTCTTTATGCCAGCTACTGATTTATTTATTTTTATTATAAAATGTTTTAAAATTTACAAAAAGATCTCAAGCTTAAATTTTATTTATTTCATTTATTATTTTCGTTCTGATTTAAAATACTTTTTAAGCAGGATAAGAGAAAATAATTATGAATTAGTTTAATTCAAATCCATTTTGCTGTATCTTTTACTACGTAACCAAACAAAAACAAAAACAAAAAAATTTAAATTTCGCATTATATGCTAAAACAGAATGAACTTTGCGAAATGCGAATTGATCAAACATATTTTTAAGGAAGCTAATGACTGCTGAACTTCCTTTTGATTTAGCTAGTCTATTTAAGATCCTTAAAGAAAATTAATATCAACGAATGATGTTGTGGGTAAAATATTTATCTGGAAATTAAACAAATACGAGGCAAAAGTCTAAAAAAAGGAAAAAAGTTTTTTTCATAACAATTCTTTTTTTTTATAAAAAATTAGATCGGGAGGGTTACTCTCGTTCTCAAAGCGAAAGCGTTTGCGATGCGTTAATAAACTAATTTGGCAATCTTTAGCATAAACGCAAGTTGTTGCCCAAATCCTGTTGAAGTTTTGATAAGCGGTGATACCAGACTTCCCCAAATGAGATGGGTTAAGAGACATACGTAAGCGCAAATAAGAGTACCAAATGTTTGCTTACTCATCGCAAACGAGAGTGGCCCCCTGTTTCATAATCAGCAATTTTTTTTTTGTTTGATTAAATTAATTTTAAAATTTACTTTTTTTTTGGCTAATTGGAAATCCCTTTAATGTGCTTAAATTATGTAAAGGATATTTTGACTTGTCTCAATATTAACTAACTTGTTGTTTTATATACGAAGAGATATCACTACTTATAAATTAGCTACGCAAAAGAAAAAAAAAATCTTAAAACTCTCGCTGATTCAAAAGCTACTCGAAAACTAAGCCTGCAACCTCTTGACTAATGAATTAGATCAGCAACCACAGGCCCTCGGTATGCTCACTATTAGGTTACATGAGCTTGAGCTAATGCAAGTAGCGCATTAATATATTTTTTTCATATAAGATTTTTAAACTTTTTTTAAATTATTTACAAACTGCTGTGCATTTAATTTCTTATTTATTATAAATTACATACTACACTGCCCCTTTAGTGACTCATACAAGCGATGCATTCATATTTAATAATATTTATTGCATTTTATTCTTTACAGATGCTGAACAACTCTATCGGCAATTGAAAAATATATTACACTTTAAATGGCTGATTAAATAAAAACAATAACTAACAAATAATTACAAATGAAACAAATCAAATAAAATCCATATTGTCATCGAGCAAAATGAGTCTTATGAGAAATTAAGAAAATAAATAAATAAATAAATAAAAATATATAATAACCATTAAAATTATTGTGAAAATATTACTAAAATATTTCTCTAATTGAAATAAATATTCTCTAATTAATTCATTATCAGGTGAAAATAACAAATTGAATTTCAAATTAACATGTTTGCTGTGCGGTTAAATAAATAATTTTGCAGAAGTTGCAATTATTATTATAATTATAAACAATTGCATATACAAATTCAAATGGGCTTAATAAAATATAATGAAATAATTGGCGAAGCAGAATGTTATACTGGACGATATGTGAAAGAAATTTAAATGAAAAAATTAATTAAAAAAACAAAATCCTTTAACATATAAAAATATTAAGTGGTTTATTTACGTGTCATTTTATTATTTGAAAGTCATTGCATAAAAGAAGCGATTGGAAACCCAACAGAGTTAAAGGGCCCCTGTAAAAAGGGTGAAAATAAAATATTTATATCTGCAAGGACATTAAGTAATTTTGTTTTTTCTTTGTAAGAGATTTTTCTTCAAACATCAAATGCGGGAAGATTAAAACTAATAGAAACAATATAAACATCAGTAATTCTACTAATACAAATAAAGAAGGTTGAAACAAATGCTCTTTTGTCAGCCACTTTCATTTCATATCCCGCCCAACTCATACATTCAGATTTACATATCGACAGAGAGCCAAGAAACATTGCATGATATGTGGCATGGAAGCTTAAAGTTATTGTGTGCTAAACAGAAATGTATGCAAAAGTAATGGTGCGAATAAAAATTTTACTATTCGAATACATTCTCACAATAAAAAAATTTTCAAATATTTCCGAACAATAGAATACTTAACATTGTTGCAGTTTGTAAAAAAATAAAATATTACGCTGCCACAGTTGTAGCAATCAAAATAGAACTAGAAAATATCTAAAAATATCAAACAATAAAAATACATGTATAAATAAATAAAAATCAGCAGCAATTCCGAAACATCAAAATAAGAGCAGCTGTCAACATGATTGCAGTTTTGACTTTATTTCTCTACATGGCAAGTAAGTACAGACAACTTTTCACAATTTATTTCATTGATACAACTATTAACATTCAAATTTAAGTATCGTGCCACATCAACAGCAACTGGCTGAATTGCTTTTTAAAAAATGTGTGGCTGAAATAAAACAAAGAAATATTTACAACAAACGTTTACTTTATTTTGCAATTCGTTGTTAAGCAATTGCTTTTTAGCATAAAATTTAATATAAATGGGGCGCTATGAAGGACAATATGCCCAGCGATTTCAACACATGAATAACTTGTATGCATTTATATGAAATCGATTATTTATAATTGGGTTAGCTTTTCTTTCGAAATTTCCAAATGATGTAGAAGGTGCAATGACAAGGGAAAGGACTTTTAAAGCTGCAGGATATATAAATTAAACAAAAGGATAATGTCCCTCCCTAAACCAAACTATTGTAATATTATTTATAAAACTAGAGTAAAAAGCTCTCTTTCAGAAATTGCCTTTATATATAACATTTATCCTCAGGCTTGCTAAATACAAATCTTAACTTACATTTCCTGCAATAGTGGCGATCCTCGTGAGCTGGAATGAAAACACCATCTCCATAATTTTCTCTGGGGCATTCGCGAAGCAAGCGATGCAGTCTTGTAATACTCCAAGAAGGCCAACCTTGATCTTTTTCTTTTTATGTTTCATTTTTTTGGGAGCTTCTTCTTGCCTTTCTTGGCACCACCGTGAAGACGTGGAAGCAAATGTAACGTGGTTTCTTTTTGAATATTGTAGTCAGAAAGTGTGCGACCACCTTCCATTTGTTTTCCAGGAAAAATCAGATATTATCGCGTGGAATCCCCTCTTTGTCCTGAATCTTGGCTTTGACCCTTTCTATAGTCCCAGAGGCTTGGACCTCTAGATTGATCGTCTTAAACCAGTTAGGGTTTTGATAAATACCTGCATTGTCTTCTAGCGTTCTCTTCACTGCTACGGCACACGATGTCAAAAATAAGAAAAAAAAATTCTAATTCCCATCTGCGACTCTGCTACTTTTGCTGACAACTTTTATTATACAGTAATCATGTGTGATGCAAATTATTTTAATTTATTTCTTTTTCATTTTGCCATATGTGAAAAGGTAATTTGGTTCGCTTTTAAAAATAGATATGCATATATATGTATATTGCCAGTCTTAAGAGAGCACAGTTGCTTAAAAGGCTTGCCTAATACTTTTGTTTCAGTATACAAATTAGGTTTCCTTATAAGCTAACATTGAGCAGACTATGCTACGTCTAGAATTGAGTGGCTTCCCAAAGTCGACTAGAATTGAGTGAAAGTCGACTCAAATAACTTAAATTACACTCATTAGTCTTTGCATTTGTTATATGCAAAATTACCAGCAGACCAGGAATTCAGTGATTAAAAGAACTCGTGCTGGAGTGGCAATTATTATTATTATTATCATTAAAGTCTAATCATGGTAACAGTTTAATGCTTAAATTGTAAATTAATTCGGAATGTGTTCCAAATGCAGTCTAAACAAAGTAAACAAATATATACTCGTACATCTAGTGTGCATGTGCATGTGACGCATTCAAATAGTGCATCCAAACATAGCGAAAAGTGCATGGCACATACAATGCGCTTTGCCATTTCAAGTGCATGTCTGAGGTGTCAAATGACCGCAACTTGTGTAGAAAATTTTTAATGCATAAAAATGCTGGCAATAACGGTTGTAATGTTACGCTATGTTACACAAGTCATACCGACTGTCATTGCACTACACATTCGTATTACAATATACCGATCTTCCATTTGTTTCTGCAATATTAATCACTCCATTGTATTTTAAGTAATGAAAATAGAATTTTTTTTTCCACAATTTTTTTACATGAAGATATTCGATTTATTTTAATTCTCATTCATCCAGCAAAATTTTATTAATGTAAAAATTGAAAAAAAAAAATTTAAAGTTAAATTTTTGTACATAAAAGAAAAGAAATTATGTGCCATTCTGGCACTATAAATTAACAAGTTTAAAATTTGACAAATAACTCACGTATAGTTTAAGAACTTTGTTGGTCATGGTGAAATAAAAAAGATTGGAATCTTCAAGTACTGCTAATGATGGACGAATAATGCAAGTCGATATGAAAAGAAGACTTGCAATATGTAACAATATTTTCGTGGATAAGCGAAAATAATTTTCCTTTAAGTTAAAAAGCTTTTTATTGTATCTTGACTACAAATTGTAGCAGCTGTACTTGCTGTCAAATTACTTCATATTTCAAATACTTCACTTTTTATATCATTTCCATGCCAACACTGTATCCTTATCAGCACATACGTTATCGTTTAAATTGGACCAAAATCTCTTATTTTTATAACATGCCTTGCGATATCAAAATTAGAAGCTTTCCCATGATAATGAGGCATATGTGTAAAAAACAAGTGTGGCTGAAGCCAATGCTTTATATTTGACGAAAAAAAATACTATAAATAAAATTAATTTATACGTATTATTTCTAATGTAATCGGAAAGCAATCGATTTAAATGATGAACAAAAGCTGGTTAGAGAAGGACCTTTGCCTGGTTATGCGCAATAGCCAAAGCATTCTTATGCATAATACCAGAAGTTTTAAAAACTTAAACTTTTCAAAGCTGTACTTTATAAGCTGTACTAATTTATAAGCTTTCACTAAGCTTATAAATTTAATTTAATATATAAATAAATTTATTAAAATACAGGCAAAGTTGTTTGGAACTATTTTATCTAAATTGTTTATTTAAATTGCTTTCATTGTTTTATCTAAATTATTAAAGCCATATTTTTGCACCGGAAAGTAAATAAGAAATAAATAAATCGCTTTAAAAATAATAAACTCGTATTTGAAAACTACGTTACGTTTCACATATGCCGATAAAGTTACCTCTTTCCTATTCAATTTCTGTTTTGAATCTGTTTTATTCCAATTGGATACGTGACGTATACACTGATCATCCTACTCGACAAGTAACGAATTATTATTTGGATCCTTGATTCTATCACTAGTTAAGACATTGAACTGCCTTTTAAGTACTTTTCAACTCAAAAGTAGCCACAGAGTGTGTAAATTTTTTTTAAATGATTTTTTATTTTTTTTTTAAAAAAAAAAGCTAAACAGTAAAATGTAACTGAATAAAGATTCACTATATTTTTTATATGTTTTTTTATGATTTTAAAATTGCTGTGAAAACAGAACTAAATTTTATATGAAAACTTAAATATTTTAATGACTACCACCCTCATACGGTCGCCCAGAAATGTTTGTTTTCATTTAAGCGGCCATAATTTATCCTGTTATGTGGCCATAAATGGCATTTTATTAAACCATTGCTAACATACCAGTATCAAATTCATAATGACAGGCACAGGAGTGAAGAGAGCGAGAGAGAGAGAATGATAGAGAGAGGGAAAGGAAAATGCTAAGATAAATACGAACTAAATTTACCCTACTTGGAATATGATATTTGGGCTATTTGATAGATGTGTCATAGAACGCAGGGATCTGGAGACATAAAAAAAAATCCTTTTCTATACAATAGAAGGCACGTTATCCTGTTTACAGCTGTGCTAATGTATTTGTATTTCAAATATTATCCTTCGTTACTAGTCATGCTCATGAATCGTACAGCAAAAAATAATAAAATAATTAAATACAATTAAAATACTTTAAATTGGAAACAATTTTTTCTTTTTGAATCCTAAAAATGTATAAATTTAAAATATTTTCATGCAGTTGCTAATAATAGCAAGAAAAAAAAAGCTAGAACTACAATTGTCGCTTTGTAGCCAGCTACATCGATATGTGAAAGGTATGCCGAAAACTAAAGACAACGATATTAAAGATTTTCATAAATAAATAAATTATATAATGAAATACACGCAATAAATAAATTACAAGATAAACATTGTCACCAGGATCCTTAGGAAGGTGCCACTGTCATTTACCGCCAACTAGCCAGACACTTTATCACTTTTTACGTGACCATGTGAACTCGTACATATTGACAATTTCAATTAAAATAATTTCAAGTTTAGAAATATAATATTACTTAAAGAATTAATCATTTGCCTTGTTGGATGCTTATGCTAGTTTGTATACCCGCATTTGCTATCAAAAGCAAACTTATCAGCAACCAAACAGTTTTAAACAACAATTCGAAAACTTGCTTCGTTATACTTTTATTCTCTAAAGACAATTGATAATTAAAAAACTACAAATCTCAGCCAGCCTTGAAAAACTTTTTCAAAACTCTGCAACAAACAATACTCGATACAATTTTGTGTTACTTTATTTTTTCAAATAATGATAAATTTTGTGAAAGTTCAATTTTATATTTTATTTTTTATTTCGTCGTAACAAATATTTTTGTTTTACTATAGAAAAATCAAATAGATTTGTATCGAGTAAAATTTGTTTGTTGTGCAGTTTAAAAAAAGTTTTACAATTTTGTTTTTGTATTTCTCACTTGTTATGTTGCTGAGTGCAGTTGTTGCTTTGTGGTTTGAAAGCACAGCGACAGCATAAAAAGTTAACGATGAATATTGCCATGACAACGCATTAGAAAATATCAAAGTTAAGAAAAGAAAATATCTTTCTGTGTTAAATATAGTTACAACTTAATAAAATAGAAAAACAAGCTTTAATAAATTAAATATAAAAATTAAATTAATATAAAACATTAATAATTTTTTTAAAAAAAAGAACAAAAAACATAAAATGAATAATTAAAATAAAAAATAATAATTTTTTTGTTTGCATAAAAATTTATTTGAAAAATTTAATTCAGCAAAATTAAAAAAAAATGAAACTTCAGTTCGGTTAAATGATTCATACTTCAGATATTCCTTGTCGCTCCTAAATTTCAAAACAGATTTCACTGGACGACAACTATATTGGTAGCAGTGTAGTCTTATTGCTGCACTGTCGCAATACTTAAATAGCTGGGAGAAATAGAATGATAGCAATGTAGTCTTATTGCTGCAAGGTCGCAATATTTAAGTATCTGGGAGAACTATAATGGTAGCAGTGTAGTCTAATTACTGTCCTGGCGCAATATTTAAGAATATCGCAAAACTATAATGGTAGCAGTGAAGTCTTATTGGTACACTGTAGCAATATTTTAGTATCTCGCGGAACTATAATGGTAGCAGTGTAGTCTTATTGGTACACTGTAGCAATATTTTAGTATCTCACGGAACTATAATGGTAGCAATGTAGTCTCACTGCTGCACTGTCGCAATATTTAAGTATCTCGTAGCAGCACAATATTGACATGTTGCAGTCACTAACGAAATTCAACAACACCATCTTTATTTTTGTAGTTCAAATGTAGTTCACCTTGTTAAGTGTTCACCTAATATATCTAGACTTGCTCAACGAGGCAGTCAAACAAAATAAAAAATAGGAAGCTCACCAAGGAACCAACCAACAAATACTTTTACAATACCAAACTCAGTAGTGTATCGCATAAATCAGGCTTTTGTTACGGCTTTCATTGCTGGCGTTATTTAAAGATTTCTGCTATTGCATTAAAACACATTTCCAAAGTGTGTGCATTTTTGAACACATAAATTCTCAACTATAAAACTAAATTCAAAAACACATACTGGTATGCATGGGTATGTGCTTTCCAAATGGATCCATAAACAAGTAATGGAACAGAAATCCAAATAACTAACAAATGAAAGCACAAAAGAAATAAAAAATTCAAATGGAAAACCACAACATAAACAAGAATATTGTAACTTTTTTGTGCTGCTTTACTGCCATTTTCCTACACACAGAAATGCGCTGCACAAACACACATGCAATTTATTCCCACCAAAAAACACTTTGCTACACAAGTGTTTGTGGGGAAAGTATTTTTTTTCTCTTTTTTTTTCTTTTTTCGGGTACATTTACTCAAAGTGTGTGTATGCGAGCATACGCACAGGCAAACACTTTGAGTATCAAACGGCTTGTGAAACTATTGTTTGCTTTTATCTCCTTCTAAAATTATTGTTCCTCTAGTATAAGCAATCCTTCGGATTACAACATTGTGATATCAAGCTTTGAATCAGAAGATATTCGATTCCCATTTAGGGACAAAAGCAAATAGAATAGGAAAATGTGATTGATATAATAATAACTAATCGGGACTGTAGGAAATTCGGTTAAAATTTTGGCCAATAAGAATATTGCTAAGCTAACCATCTTTAGCATTGTATTACATTTCTTCAGTTTTATATTTATATATTTTTCCTCTTACAACTTTTGCTTTATGTAATCGACGTACCTGGCCTGCTTCGGATATATAAATGAGTAAATTAATCACTGTCAAATTTTTACTTTATTAAAGAGCTCAAGAAATATTCATTAATCTGAATGAAGTTGATGAGTATAATAAAGATTTTAATCAGCAATTAAGAAAAAGGAAACAATTTTATTTAATTTATTGGTTCGCCTTCCAGTAATAATAAATTATGAAAAGATGAAAGAATTCATTATAAAATTTTTTCTACAATAGATCAGCAGCTACTTTCAATACCTGCGGCACTTTCTAGCTTATTCCGCCTCTTCACTATTAATTATTTAACATTTTTATGAAAGAAGTTAAACAAATTTCATTATAAAACTTATTCAGCATTTTCAGGAAATAACACACAAAAAAAAAATGTTGAAAGTAAGTCCTGCAAATAAAATGTGTAAATAGTCTTCAAAGCGTACCAAGTCCAAAAAAAAAATTTATAATACACTTAACAATTAAAAAAAAGAAGTAGAAAGTATTACAGTATTAAGTATTAAGTATTATAGTATTAAGTAGAAAGTAGAAGTAGTATTTCAAAAGTAGAAAGCAGAGATAAAACAGTTAAGTAATTTTTCCAATATGGCATGCCGAAAGGACTAGAAATCCTGAAAGTATAACGATGCGTAAAATAAAAACTAAAGTATAAGCTGGGCCTGCTCCATCCAATGGATAGTTTTACTGTAAACCTTCAGTGTTTACTATTCAAGATTAATTGCAAAACATCATATTTTGCCACAGTCTTAACTAAAGACAGAAAAAACTCAATGATGAAGAAATGAGTCCTTACCAATGCCAGGATAATTCACTGCATAAGCAGAGCAAGTCTTAGAAAATTCAAAATTTTTTTTCATCCCATAAAATTTAATAATGCCGAGTTTTTTATTTCTATATCTCATTTAAAAAAAATACTTAATAGTATATCAAATATTTAATTTTGGAAAATGAGTCCTTTTTCATTATTAGAATAATACAATTTTGTAAATTCCTTAAAACCAAAATTTTTTAATGCCTTTTCCTAAATTTAAATGAAGAATTCAAAGGAATATTTTACGAAGGAATGATACTACATTCTGTAATTTGTCAGAATGATGTCTTTAAAATTATTACAATTTACAAACAAGCAAACAAACAAAAAAAAAAAATATTTAAACATTTTAATTCCTTTTAGAAGCAAAACTTTCTCTTGTCTGCGTAATTTTGACTTTCATTTTAATAATTATGCTGATTTGATAATAATGTTTCATAATGCTAAAATGCTAAATTATTAGCCAATTACATTTCTTGGCTACACAACCTACTTTCACAAATAAGTTTGACAAGTGGGCTTATGTGCAAAAGGACTATTTTGTAATGCCAGGAAGTGTCTACACGAACTTTTTTGATCATTTCTGTTACTTTAATTTTCTTTATCAAATAGATTTTAAAGCCATTTAAACGCCAAGACTGGAGTAAAGAGTAAAAATAAGAACATTCTTCAGCATAAAAAGGAAAAAAATATATGAATGTAAGCACTCACATCCTATCCAGCGTGAATCCGTTGATAAGGAAAGAAACTTTTGCCAACAAGAAACATCTATTGTAAATTGTTCTAAGACTACTTGCGGCACATGGCCAAACTCGTGCAAACTTTAAAAATGCTATAGAGGTACAAATATTTTATCAAACAAGCTTTATTACATTCTATAACATGAATAGGGTCGCACACATACAAAACGAGACATGCATCATATATGCAGGCACGATTAAACATGTTAGGAACAATGGACGAAATGAAAAATCTAAAATTCATACGATATTAGCTTTTAGTATTGTTTTCTCTTATAGCGGCAGGCCGCGCCTCAACCTCTTAAATTCTAGTTATTTGAAAAACATTTTATACAGCATGAAACAAACATGAAACATTTTAAAATACTGCCCTCCTCAGCAAATTAGTGGATATCGAAATGGGAAATCAAATCCTTTTCAATGAACTATTAACACTCAAATTATATTTTGCAAAATATAAATAATATTTTGCATAAGCTTTTTAATTATATAGTCTTCCGCACTGGCCCATTAAAAAGCAATTGAGTTTTTCACTTTGAAATATGGAAAACACACTGTCGTTATTGAAAGTTCAAAAAGCCTAAGTTGTTAATTTTAAAATAAAAAAATTTTTAATTTCCGTTTAATAAAATTAGTTAATTAACAATAATGTTAGAAAATTGGATGCCTGGGAGGCAAAGCCAAAGTCCAATAAATTGCTTCCTACCACGTTATTTGCCTCTATACATTGCTTGCCAAAAAGAGATAAAGAGCTGAATTACAGTGTGACGTAAAACTAAATGACATCTGCCAAAATACAAGGCGTAGGCTACAAATTAAAAGACGTTCAATGTAGAAGTTTTCAGTTGAGGAGCTTTAATGATTACAACCAATCTGATAAGAATACATGTATTGTAAGTTAGTTAAAGTAGTGCGCAGACCAAATTCTATGTGAATCCTTACCGAACAAGAATCCTGCAAGAGTTAAACTGCAAGACAAGTCTTATTGATAAAGATGTTCCTCAAAAAAAAAAAAAAAAAAAAAAAAAAATAACTTCTTGATACTTTGCAAGCAACAAAAGAATATTTCTAATTTCCTTTTGGTAAGAAATCTATCGTTAACAGCGCTAGTGGTATGTCGTTACCCCTTGGGAAGTACCTGCCAATTACATTAAAAAAAACATGCACGCCAGCTTTCAATAAAAATACAGCTGGTTTATTTTTCTTTTTTTATGAATAGAAAATATCAGACAATACACAATATGTGATAAGGAAAAAAAAAACAAACGGAAGGCAACTTTACACAGGAGCCTACACGCATACCTCCTTTTACACATAATACGTTTTATATATTTTTAAAATAAAAAAGAAAATAAACTAAACAACATAGAGTAATTGCAATTGAAAAATTAATATTAACGGAATATTTATACTATAGAAAAATTGTTAACTCAAAAATATTAAAGAAAGCCTTAGCTAAGCAAGCAGGACTCAATTTTTAAACTAGTTGGATGAACAGTACTGCATATTTGTAGCTGCCGCCCTTTACTTATTCGATTACATTTGATTTAAAATACAAATGGCATAAGGAAATAAATATTAAGGTTTTGTTTTTAGTTGTGACTCTCATTTGGTTTAAGATTTAATGATAATTTGCAAGGACAAGGAAATAAATAATTACAGGAGTCATTTAATGATTTTTAGTAAATAGATATTTTTTTTAAACTAACTAGTTCAAGATGGATGTATGTACTCGTATAGTATATGTAGAGAATCAAATGTTTCCCAGTTGACGCTACTGTCCTCCATAGGTCATGCAACTTATCTTTTAAAGCGGTTTGATAATTACACTATGCGAAATGCTAATATAATTCCTGTATTTATCAATTTATTTTATTTAAGGTTGAATGAAAATTTTCTTTTTATTTCACAACCAAACACTACATAGTGCAAAAATGTAAAATTCATTAAAGTAACGAAAGAAATTTTCATATCAATAATATTATTGTTAATATATTAACAGGATAACAACTTGACAAATACAGTGACAATTTTTCAACTGCTTTCAATACAAAATTATTAGCATTGCATTTTTTTATCACACATTATATAACACATAGCTACCGTGTAAAACGCGGTATAGGTGTACTGTAAGCTAAAGTAGAAAATATAAAAAAGTGACAATATCCTGTACAATATACTTTAATTTTCTTTAAACGTAAATTCATACACTGTAGTGAACTCCACTTGAACTAACGAAAACATGAAGCAAATAAAATAGGGGGAAAAATTTAAATAAAGTCTTAATAGGCCGCAACTAAAAGCTTATTTTACTTTTTTCCGTAGCTTAGGAGGCATTATTAAAACGTAATAACTCTAAAACTAAACGGCTGCCTTTCATGTTATTAATAACTTTATTATTCTGTTTATAAATTATTGCCTTATTTACTGTGTCATTAAAAACAGGATACATGTGTATGGCAATAACAATTCATAGTATTGATTTTTATAGAGTTCAAAATACCTTTTATACCACCTAATATGTGTGTATGGGTGTATGGGTATATAGGTGTATGGGTATATGGCTGTAGTTGTTTATCTATACTCGTATAAAATAATTACATGAAAATATCAAAATTATTCTTCGTGCAAATTTTTTAAGTGAGTAGTGTAAATAAACGTTATTTTTTTATCACTTAATGCTATAAACAGCCATACAAATAAAGTGCTTTTTGTAAACTCAATTTTTGTTGCGTTTGAGGAAATTTTGTGCCAAATAAGTATTGTTGTAAATGGCAACACTGTCCCATGCGTACACAAATGTTTGAGTGCTATTGACCTGAGTATGCAAATATTACCAGTTAAAGACTAAATTGCCTTTTTCTGTCTCTCTATCTCTCTCTTTCTCTTTCACTGTATAAAAACGTACTCGGTTGCATTCAGCCATTCATATGCTGCAAAAACAAATTTTTGACTTTACATAAAAATATAACACGCATACACTTGCAATTTTTGCCATTAATACAATTACCGATTGATGTGCAACAATAAAATTAAAGCAAAATTTATTACCTTTGACGTGTCATAAATTTTCAGCGATAATTGCTTGTTTAAATTTTAACACCGCAATAATAAGAATTGACTGGATTAAATATGTGTGAGCGTTTGTGTAAGTGTGTGAGCGCAATGACACCTAAAACACGGTGGCTGTTAATTACAGAATTCTCTTGATGTCACACGCTTATTTATGCATGATTTAAAATTGATTTTTTTTAAAAAAGAAATATTTAAAAAGAATATTTGAGAAAGAATTTATTTACTTTAAAAATAATATTTTTTTGTTAATTCATTTTATTAATTTTTATTGTATAATTTTTAAAACAATTGTTTAAAAAAAAAAGAAAACATTTATATATGTATGTACATGTGCAGCTTGGAGAATTTTTTTATGGAACAATAAAAATACTAAGGCTTTATTACGCGGAGAGTTAATAAATTAATTTTTTTTTAAAATTTTAAAATATTTTAAAAAGTTTAGCAATACAAGAGCAAAAAATTAGCAGAAAGAGATTGTAGCCTTTTTCATAGGCACTGTTGTACACCTAATCAAGCGCTTCTGAACTCATTAAAGTAATAAACAATTATATTCAACTATATTTTTTTTTTAACTACAAAAAAAAAAATTCCAAAACAAATGACTTGTGCTCGATAAAACAAAAAAAAAATTAAAATATTATTTCAACTTAAATCTAAATCATTAGTCCCATTTGAAATTATCTAGGACCTCCAGGTACTTTGATCTTGAACAAATTATGAAAAATAAATACTTCTTTCTAAGAGGAATTTCCTTCCAAAAAACTTACTTTTTGAATGCTAAATTTTCAAAAAAAAAGAAGAAAACACTTTTCTCGCAAAAAAGTATTTTATGCAAAATACATTTTAGAAAGGATCTTTAGAAGTCTTAAACTTCTATAAAAAAAGGGAACATAATAAAAATTTTGCCTACCAAAAAAAAATTTCCGTAAGTTTATTTTGTGATTAATAGCTTTTTATACACTTCACACGTATTTATTTGCACAAAAGAAATTATTATTAAAATTTCACAGAAATAAGAAAACTAAACTAATATAAATAAAATATTTATACAATATCTTATGTATAGATTTCCACATGAATTATCACCTGCTCAGGAAGGGCTACTAAAAAAACAATTTTTCTTGTTTTGCCATTTTCAATTTTCAAGCAAATAAATTTTATTTTGATTAAAACTTTAATTGTAAAAATTGAATGAAATATGAGTTGAATTAATAAAATAAACTATAGTTGTTAAAAACGTAATTACTAGGGAAGCTTAAGGATGCGTGGAGTAGAATTTAAATTTTTCTTTTCTTCAACATATTATTTCATCCATCGCTTTGCCATTTCGGCTTGTCTGCATGCGAATTAATAAATAAATGCCATATTAATTTATTTAATTTTAATTATATAATATGGATTTTTATTTATTTTTTTTTAACTAAGTTAATTTGCAGGAATCAGGAATCGAACAGGCGACCTCCAGTTTAGTAGGCTGTGCGTTATTCATTCGCCTACGAGGGCACTCGCACTCGCCTTAATTGTTAATATTATATGTTTTAAAATTTCTGTATTGACTTTCTTGCTGATTTAGGAAATAATTTTTGAAAATGTTTTTGATTAAGGAAAAACATAATAAATAAATAATTAAGTTTTTTTTAGGAAGTTTTTTTTGTCAAGTATCTCAGTTGGCATTTGGTTGAAAATAGTTGGAAAAAGTACCGATAGATTATTTCTTATTTGGCGGACAATAAGATCAAAGTTTTTTTTTTTTAAATTATAAAATATTTCGTTGTAATAATAAGAATAATAAACAAGTTCAGTACACAAAGTAGTTGTTGCTTATTAAAGAGAAAAAGCTGCGCTAAACTTATACTAAATCCAGACTTTTTCAAAATAAACATTTTTTCTTTCCTCGAATTTAACCCATTAACGCCCTCTGTACTATAAACCTGGAATAAATAAATAGTCTGGAATACTCATACATTGAAGGCATTAAAGAGTAAAAATTAATATTTTGAGAATTTTTTTCATGAGAAACAAGAAAATTTTAAAAATAATTTTTCTTTAAGGCTTAGCATCAGTGTGTATACAATATATACAATAAATATAATCCAAGGATACCCTACATGGAGAGAAAATTTCACATAGTTTTTGTATAAGCTTAGTCGCTCCGGATCTATATACATACAATAATTCCTCAATGGTTCCATCTTAGACAAGATATTGTCGTGATGCAAATTTGCCTACTTTAAAGTAGAATTTCCCCTCAATTGCCGTTAAGGAATGATGTATAAAAATAATAATTTCAATAAATACTAAAAAACCAGGTCATGTATTTGAAATTTTTTATTATAGAAATAATTGGGAAGAAGGATACAGAATAACAGCAGAATAACTGCCACAATGTAATCATATTCTTAACACAATTGTAAACATCATTCAGTGTATAAATGGCTGTACACGTGCTTAGTTTCAGCAATATAATGTTTCAACATTTCGTTTATGAGTACTTAGTTGGTGTCATAAAAATCTAATTACATAAAAACTACATCATTCTATAATTTAATTACTCTGTTGACATTTTTGTTAACTATATTTAGTTGTGTTATTTAAATTTAAGCTTTTTTTAATTGTTGTTATTTTTGTTTTAAATGCCATGATACATAAATTATGCATTAGCAAATTTGCGCAACGAACTGAAATTAAAAGGTTAAAATTACTGCTCATAATAAAAAGCCATCATATACACACACACACACACTAACGCAATAAAAGAGTGCTTGTAGTGAATATTCACACACAGCCAAATTCTCGCACATACCCTGCCGGTATTTGACTTCATTTGAATGGAACCATTCGACTGCGCAGTGACAAATAGCAGAGATGATAAAATTTCAGCATATCTGGTGCAAAAGGTTTTGCCTCGAAAATTTTCCGAACTTACAGAAAAGGAAGAAAGGAAGAGGTTAGTAGACCGACTTGATTGTAAGATCCTGTTTTTAATTTTTAATATAGAGTTTGAATGCCAAAGATTATCAAGAGATTGTATGAGGCTTACTTTAACAAAACCAAACGTGCATTAAAGACATTTCCGAAAGGCTTAGGAATAAAGGATGTCAAAAAGACCAGACAGGCTCGATGAAGTTCTCCGTTTTTATGACAGACAATAAAGTGAAACAGAGCTGCCAGTGTAATAAAAACGAGCAGTATGAAATTCTAAAATTTTATTACTTTATTTAACAGCAAATAGTAAAACAAAACAAAACTACTCGTACCAGTTAATTCTTCCATTATTATAGTTTGTAAGGATAACAAATAAAAAAAAAATTTCTCTCATATGTGAAGCTTTTTGCCTGCTATAATTGAGGTAATCAGTGTCAATTCCTCATGCCGCCATTGCTGCTTTTAAAAAAACACATTAACTGACTACCTGGTGCATAGTTACGTAGCCTGCCTTAGCAAAAGTCCTTAAACACGCTCGACATGGTTTTTTTAATCATGTATTAGAGTGGAAACTTACTAAGAGTTAAGAATTACTATTCGGAGATATATTTAGTAGAAATCTCATATGATTTTTATATAATCCAAATAAGCAATTTACTTAAAAATATTTTATAGAAATTAATAAAAAATTATTTACCGACTGCTTTTCATACAAACATTATGGTTTTTTCATTTAATTTTTTTTTTTTGGTTTACATTTAATTAATTGAAAAGATACTTTATTTTATCTAATAGATAGATAATGCTTTAACTACTTCCATCGGGGTTTCTTAAACATGTTTTACAGTTTATATAAATAATAATACTTGATTACAAAGTGGTGATGAAGAAATGGAAATTGAAAGTATATACTGATATACTCACACATAATCCTTTTTTTTTGTTTTACTTGCCAGGACATTTGCTAGATTGTTTTTAAATACTCTAAAAAACAATTTTTCATTTCTTTGTTATTAAAAGAACTTCTCTATAACTAAGAATCCAAAAATCTTTTTCAAACTCCTTAAAGGTATTAAGGTTTTTTGAAATAGTCAAACTGACAACTCTATTCACACTCTTTTCCAAATTACAGCATCTATTTTAAATTAGAAAAAAAAATTCATTTTAAAGGATTTTCAGGACAATAACTAATAACAATAATAATGAGAAGTATATTCAGTTTGTTTATGAAAAGGAAAAAAATTTGAAAAATTTCATATTTATTTCATTTATTGAATTAAAATGTAAAAATATGAATAATTGAAAATTATTTTATTCCCTTTCCTATTGGAGGACGCAATAAAATACAACAGACATGATCAAGTGAAAGAGAATATTAAAGAAAACTCTTGTCTATTTCAAATTCGTAATAATTATTTTAGAAATGATTTCTAACATCGCAGCTAATATTCATTCTTAATATTCTACGTATTATCCTTGCTAGATACAAGGATAT
Source organism: Ormia ochracea (assembly GCA_963402855.1). Classification (NCBI taxonomy): domain Eukaryota; kingdom Metazoa; phylum Arthropoda; class Insecta; order Diptera; family Tachinidae; genus Ormia; species Ormia ochracea. The sequence goes on from OY727106.1 coordinate 17,536,039, forward strand.
TTCACAGTAACGTTTATTAGCCGCTACGATTTCCCACATGTACAGAGCCGTATCCCGGCCAACTACCTGATGTTCATTTACTTTTAACACGAAAAGTATATTAATTTAATTATCCTTCCGGTTATACTAAAAGTATCCCTTTGGAGGATGTAAAAAGCATAACTTGGCTGAATGTACAACTTGTTAACAATTAGGCTATAAAATTTTGGCAGGGCATATTTTTTTAACGATAACACACATACCCACACCATTTTTATTTATTTACGAGCACTATTTATGCACTTAAGTTTATTTTGCTGGCAAATTTATTAAACACGGATGAAAACATTAAATGCGGTTTTGCGTTGTGGCCTAAATTAATTCCGGCTTGCTACCACATACACACAGTTATATAAATGCATGTGACTGTATACGCACACATCTAACCAAACCTTCTACTCCTACTAAATGAACATGTAGATATAATAAAAGTTGGAAGAAATATGAATACAAAAGTAGTTTAATCGTAATTTGAGATTGATAATTATGCAAAAATGTCATTTTGGTGTCAGAAAATTCTACAAAATTGTCACTTGAACTAGTGTAAATGACACTAATAAAATAATTCTTGTTACCATCACAGAAATGTTGAACAATAAAATGCACATAAACACACTTGTAGTCATAAAACGTGATTCAGAATTTTATTTAGCACAGAAATATTTTACGCATGTTGAACAGAGAAGAGATTTAAAATAAATGCTGCTTTCAAAGCCAGTATAATGGATGGTGGAAACTGTCATATCAAACGGTATCATAAATAATAATGACATAAAGTATCAGTACGAGTATGCCAGGACTTTATTTTATTACTTTTCAGCAAATTAATAATTTTCAAAAATAATTTACCTCTGTGTTGCTTTTAACGCTGCAGGTAGATTATTTGTCGTACATAATTAAGTGTTTTATACGTGAGCGTATCATATATAAACTCCAGGAAGTTTTTTGTAGCTTTTCCTAAATGTATATCAAGATTAGAGAAACTTTTTAATATTCGATACTTCTTATCAATTTGTATCAACGGAAATACAATTTATTTAATCGTTGTTTGTTCGTAAATTTTTTGCTACTTGTCGTATGGTAACGCGTACTTTGTTGCCTCTGCTCCTCTGGAAGCAATAAAGAACGTCTTATTTTTTTTTAAATTTATATTAAAATAGGGAGTTATTTAATACCATCAGCTGAATAGAATTATGGAAAATTTTCTTTCTATACAATTATAGAGGCAGTGTAAACATATGCTAGGAAGTGGAAAAGGAAATAATGATTTTGCAAGAATTTTGTAAAAGATGAAAACTAATATTTCAAAAATTATTTTCATTTATTACATAAAAGTAAAGAAAACGTTGAAACGTTATAGAAGTGCGTTCTATATATGTATTTTGCTCTTGGAGTTGTATTGCCTGGTCAAGTATCAAAGGCCACTAAAGAATTGCACTTCTGTCAATGTCCATTTATTCTATTCGTATGAAATCCTTTTCATTATTTTAAAATAGAATATATAGACCTGGAACTTGTAGAAAATTTGTGGTATAAAATTTTCACGGTAATGTAAAGGAGAATTTACATCTTTGTACTACAGTAGAAAATTAATTTTACGTTACTATTTCTGTGTAATAAAATTTTATTAAACTTCTTATATAACACAAGTAATTTGTAGAAATTTCATTTCTTTTAGGATTTTAGTTAATTTAAGAAAATGTTCTCTTTTGTGCTGTAAATTGTGACATGAAGGTGCATTTCTTTATTACATACATTTATAAATTTTAATGAAGACATTTGAATTTAAAATACGTTGAATTTGTATTATATTTTTCAATACAATAGTAATATTTCTTAATACAGGGTAAACTAATGTTTTACAAAATAAGCTAATCATTGCAGAGTTTAAGTTTCTGTTATGAACTTCCAAACTGAAAGCTTAAGCCTCATATATTTAATATACAAACCAATTTATAAATATTATTTTCCGATTCTGAGTGAGAATTACTAAATGAAAATTATTAGTTAGACAGTAACCAGCAAAGCTTCACAAAATGCCAGCAATTTTTTTTTTCCGGATTGTGAATCTTATTTTTGTTGCTTTAGCTTGCATCTTAAGTTTGCATATCAGAGCTGACAAAAATATTTTATTTTAAAACAATTTTTTCAGACTATATAAGAAACGAAGTTCTATATCACTTTCAACAAGTATTTTTTGTCAAAAACAAAATTAAAGTAATTTTTTTAATTCGTAAAGAAAAATATAAAAAAAAAATTAATTTCTTTTATTTTTATTAAAAATCTACTTAAAAATGTGCTCTGCTGTACGTCTTTTCACTGCACAATTTATTTTTGTAACACTCATTCGCAATGTAAGCTTGTGGGCAGCCAAAAAGTATGCAACGGTTTTTATAAGTGTAGGCGTATGAGTGTTATTTCACCATAGATATTTAAAAAAGTGCTCATACATGTAAAACAGAGCTTCAAAATATCAAAGATTAAATTTGTTTATTAAATTTTTATTAGGATTTTATTTTACATGGAACTACTTGTTTTAGTACAGTGTGTGAAATTGTAATGATCAGCTCTTAAAAATTGTTACTCATAAAAAAAAAACTCGTTACCCATAAAAAAAAATCATTATTCATAAAAAAAGAAAAAAAAATCGTTACTCATACAAGTAAACAAATTGGTATTATTTTCCACTTATTTTTAATCATGCATACTTAATGACAGGCATAAGAAATAAAAGAATATTCCCTGTTTATCTCCAGCTAATGTTCCCTTCTTGATACCTCAGAGAAGCTTTAAGCAAAATAAATGTATAAACTTCCATTGATAGAAAATAATAAACATTATTTTACTGTACAGAAAGCTTGATCTTCAAACAGCCTATAGACTTGCTTCTTAGAGCCCTAAATATGTTATATTGTTGTTTGTTTATATTTTCGATTTATGCATTAATAATTTTTCTTTAGTATGAACTTGTAGTTTTACAAGTTATAAAAAAGCAGATTTATTAGTTACGGAAATGGATAAAAGTTTGTCGGCAGTAACATATAAAAAATATTTTTAGAAATAAAAACTTTTTAAGCCCATAAAAGATGTAAACCTTTTTTTTTATAATCATTACTATGACTTTCTAAACAAACAAAGATGTAATAAGTGAAGATGAAATATGGGCAATAAATTTAGCGAGAAAATTATTACAAAATTAACTATTCTATATTTTATAGGATTCCAATGACTGTTTCGATTTTTAAAAAATATCACTGTTCGTATTATAAACATAATTTTTTTGAAAAAAACTTTTTGTAAATAATTTATTATTACTGTTGTATATTATTTTAACTATCAGCCATAAAATAAAATGTGTTGAGCCACTGTCATTAGAATAGTTTCTGCTCTAAATGGGAAGTGATCAGACGAAGTCGCTGTTGACTTTTCTAGAATGGTTTTTCTCTGGTAAAAAAGAATTCCAATTAACTGAACTTAATATAATTAAATAATAAAGATTAATATTGACTTTAATTATTATCAAAAGATATTCTCTCTTTTTTTCCTATAATCATTGATGGCCAATTGTGGCCAATATTATGTGTGTTCAGACGTTTCGTGAATTATTAGTTAAGTTTCCCGAGAGATAATTTCCATTCAATTAACTAATTAATATCAACTAATTTTAATATTTTTTTGTAACATTAAACTAACTAACCACATCCTTGCATATAATCCCAAATAGAATATTTTATATGTCTTTCAGCCAAATGCTCACGTATGTATCCAAAAATCATTTCTAATGGACTTGACTTATTACTTCAATAAATTCAATTTGCAGTTTTGTATTACAATGAATTTTTATATTGTTTCAAATGAAATTAACAATTTAATTAGTAGGCAGATCCACTTGCATCTATACATGTATATAAAGTATAAAAAGTATATAAAAATATAAAATTAATATTATTTTGATTCGTTTAAGTAAATTTTTCATTTAAAACTTGTTTCGGCATATGATATTTCGCTAACAATATTATCTGATATTTCATGAGATGAATTCAACTTTGGATCAGAATAGCTACAGTGGCACTCAAAAAGCCTGTAAGCTTTTTAATGTTCATCGTTTGGTTTACGGTTGGTTGAATTCCTAGACTTTCTGTTATATATTTTCTCCTATTGAGGATTTGTTTAGCAATACCAATAACTATAAGCTTTTGGTCTCCTAATTTTTAGTTTTGCAAGTTTCAGTTTGCCATAAGTTATTTATTTTCTTGTGGCTTGTACAATTATTTAATAAAGAAAAGAGTCCAACAAGTGAGTCAGTACGTCATAACCGATAACCTGTAGCCCTTAACTTTATCGGTTATTGGCTTATCACCTATGGGCTACTGATTAACTTATGGAGCTCTCTTTTGTATGGTTTTTAAAGAACTACACCTCACTGTCTACTTTATTTCACTATTTATATCATTTTAAAAGCGAAATCTGAATTGCCTAGATTTTTATTAAATAATTATTTAAAAAGCCATAACAAGCTTTGACTAAAACTACAGATGGCTGATATCGAGTTCATTAATATCATAGAATCTCTTCAGAAACATTTTTTATTATTTTGCTTAGGGAGTCCTGGATGAAACTCGTATCTTCTTCCTTCATATGACTTCAGACTGGGTCTTATCAAATTGCGAGAGTCTAAAAGGTAAAAGAACAATGCCAAGTGTCATGTTTCTGTATGGCTTAATATGTGGCGATGTGGATTCTGATTTCTTGCTGAAAAAAATCTAGTTTAATGTTCCATCTATCCCTACTCGTAATTTCCAGATATTGCATTTTAAACAATATCGTACTGTTTATGCAAACAATGATCCTTTTTAACAACTTTGCTTAAATGTTAATAATTTTTATCACTTAATGATTTATCTGAGAGTAATAACGATCTCTTGAAAACAAAAATTGTTCTATTTTTAATTAATTAAGCCAATATATTTCTCAATTTTGTATTACTTTAGTATGTAAGGAATGCTTGTTCTGTAGACTTAAATAAATAAATACATGCGTGACTATGAAAATGTAGTCCATGCAGTGCCAAATTCTGCGGAAAGAAATATTGAGCCAACGGACCGTCCGTTTAGAAATTGATTAGGGCAGCTGCTATAAACACTTAGTAGTGTGCAAGTTCAAAGTACTAAAGGAACTTATCAGTAATGCACTACTAACTCACTTGTTGAGCTCTCTTTTTAATTATTTTTAAGGAAATACCACTCACTGCCTACTTGCCTATATAAACTAGTCAAATTGTCTAGTTCTGTATAGAAATAAATTAGTAGAAACATTTCAACAATAAATAACTCTATTTATTTAAATCCCCACTAAATGCAAGTACTCTTGGCATGCCAAAATATCACAGCTCATTTCAATAATAATAATTCAAGCTCTGCTACTGCTATTTGATTTATGGCAATTGCCCAATACCACGTTATTTAATATAAATGTGTCATTGGACAGAATGGAGCCTGTTCCGAGCTAGTTAGCTGAACAATTAAAATAGTACGAGTATACAGTGAAACTTAACACGTTAGCGGATGCTAAAAATTTCAGGGAGGTACGAAAATATATAAGCAATTATTTTTGAAACTAGTTGTAGTATGCGAAATCTGATTAGACATGTATTATAAGAGTAGTGAGACCATCACACTTTAACCGTGATATATGTAATTAATGTTAAAACATACACGACGATGTAGATAATATTACACTTCTAGTTCAATCAATGTGTCGGCTTAATGAAATTTGTAAATACATGAAGAAAAGATAAAATAATGTGGAAATACCTAATGAATCAGTTAAAATGTATATAAATTATAAAAACTTAATTTTGTATAAAATAAAATGAATAAAAATTTGTTTTAAAATTTGAATGCATCGCTACGAAAATGAATGCTATAGCATTCGCTTCCAAGAACATATTAATGCATTTGCTTCATCTAAAAAGCTCGTGTTGGAATGGTTTGATATTTAAATTACAAGGAACGGTGAAATATTTTTAAATACAAATTTTCATAATGAATACACCGGCATAAATTTTACAGAAACCATTTTTCTTTGCCCTTAAAAATATTATTTATAAATTATTTACTTTCAATTTCAACTAATCCAATTATGTCTATATTTTAAATAAAAAATAAATTACAAAGATTTGAAATGTGGCACAAAGGAAAGCTCAAGCAATATTGTGTTACCATGTAACACAGTTTTGCCCAAAGCAGGCATTAAATATGATTTCCATTCAGCGTAAACTATGCCCGCCAATGGCCTGCATTTTCGCATTTTAACTGTAGGAAAAATGCGCATGTATGTGTTTGTTGTGCTCTCGTGTATGGGCATGCATGTGGCTTAGAAATTGTGTAAGCAAAAGGTTCTATAAAAAATGGGCGAAGAAAATAAAATAGAAAATATGAGTGGAGAGCAATACTTAAGACCATTTGACCATAAACATTGAACTGAATTTGGATTTAATTTATCGATATAATGGAGTGAAAAGACTGCACAATATGATTTAAGAGCGCAGACCTATTGAATTGACAGGCTTCCATCGTTAGTAAAAAAGAAAAATTCAATTTCACCATGGAGTGGACGCTTTATTTTTCTATTTACATTCCAATTCATTGATTTGCCAGCACGTTTATGTTTATATGTATGTGTTTGTTTTCCTCTATTTGCGCTTTTGCCAGAGCTGTCTCTGTCACTACAGTCGCAGCCACGTTAAAACAATTCACTTTCAATTTTGTGGGGCGCTTAAATTCATGTTAAAGCAATTCTTTGGGAGTTTCAATGCATAAATATCATTTTTACTTGATTTTTTTTACTTCTTTTATTTTTTAAAATTTTTGAAATCTCCTTAAAAAGTTTTAAGATGCAAACCAGGCTCGTGGAAATATAATGGCTGAAAATTTTTGAAGTTATACTACCGGCTTTAGAAGTTTTCTCTGTGAGTAGAGTCAAATATGTTTCAGTTTCATAATTCAATCGATTCTTAAATCTCTTGTAATAATAATAATGAAAACCACATTAATATTGAAACCATTTTTCTTCACTTCTACTACTTAACTTGCTGTAAAACATCGTCCTGAAGGAAACTAAATAATTAATTACATGATAAATAAATTTTTTTACTGGAACTCCTTTTGGTAAAGACGGTTATTCATTTTCAATCGTCAAGCCGTCTTGGAACCCCCAGCAATTCAGAAGCAATCACATAAAAATTATATTTCTCTTATAGGAAAAATCGTGGTTGCCATTCTACTAAAAAATTTAAATTAAGTTAAATTATTTAATTCACTTGAAAGCATTTTTAAAAATACTTAACAATAAAAAAAAATCGTAAAAATAATTTGCCTTTTTATATTTAATGCTAATAGAAAATAAAAAGCTAAATGCGCAACAATTCTGATTTTATAGAATAAATCAATTAGGGAGAAATCTGTTATTTTCAATTGACTCTAAACTAATTTTCAGCCCAACCAGTTTTCTTTATTTTCTTTTTATTTTGTTTGAAAGCGAAAATTTATAATTATTTTATACTCAAAAAGTGGTTTTTAATTTTTTTTTGTTTTTGTAGTCATCTCAACCTACACAGGAAAACACTCAGGGTCTAGGCAGCGACTTCCGGTTTAGTACTTCCGGTTTTAGACTCTCTTACGGATGCATCTCAAATAAAAATAATTGTTATTTTTAATTAATATTCACATATTGCCACTATCGATTTATATATCTGCCGAGCTAATTTTGAAGGCGGCTTGTCCCAATCCTGTTTCAGAAGTACCTTTCTTAGAATCCTTTCATTAACCCACTCAGTAAGAGAAGATTGCAATTTTTGTGATTTTATATTTTTCCATAAAACTCATTAATTTTTAAATAGGAATTTTGTAAAATATTTTTATATAGTTCGCAAAGCAATATTTTCCAAAGAATAGACGCGACCAAGACTAGACATTGACTAGAGTCAGATTAGGACATACTATAATAACACACAGTCATTTATTTGATAAGAACCAGACAAATGTATGTAAATTTTGCAATAAATCAGTTATTTCGATTAAACATTTAATTCTAATATGCGAAAAATTCAAAATTCAAAGAGAAAAAATTTTCAAAAATCTAGACTTAACTAATATTTTACAAGATACGACATTAGACAATACAGTTCTATTATTGGAGTTCCTTAAACAGTGTAAACTTTATCACTTATTATAAACAAATAAATTAGTTTTACAATTTATGTTCAACTGTATAAGCTTAAGGACATAGAAGTTATAGCTCCTATCCTAGCACGTAAGCTTATAATTAAGTTATTTGCAATATGTCTATATAAATAAAATAAATAAATTTTTTAAACGAACACAGAAGATTAAGATCAGTTCCCAATACAGGCTGGCATATGAAAATGCTAAAATATTTCTACTACATCTTGTGGCAACAATATGGTCTAGATCTCCTTGGAGATTCTCCTGCAGCAGTATTTTTTCGATAAGGATATTTAACAAAAAATACATTCTTCTGTATCCCACAACGTTATCCTGATTCCAGCACAATACATTGCATGAGTACAGGCCATATCTTGACTTCCGGTCTCAAGGAAAAAATTAAAACGAATACTAATCGATTATTTTTGGTGTTATAGAAAACCATGTCATGAGTGCTTCCTTCCGGCTTCTATTTTCAAAATAAGTGGTGCAATTCTTTAGAAAGACTAAACCTGTTACGATGTTATGAAGCATAAAAATGTCTTACCCAGCATTGATTCTTAAATTCCTATAAATATTTTTATGAAAATTATTCAAAACCAAAAGTTTATTTAAATAGTTCATTTAAATGACTAAATTTATCTGCGACTTACATACAAGATTTAATTTTCATACAAATTAATATTTCTTAAGCTAAATTACGTTTTAAATCTAATAGTCGTAATAAAAGTTATAAGCCCGAAGCGCAATCCTTTAACAAAAAGTTAAATGAAACAAGAATACATTTTTCTTTGGCATAAAAATTCTTAATCCTTTTCATATAAATTTTGTTAGTTGGACAACTTTTTTAAGCAGAATGTAATTATAACAAAACGAGAATAATTATGCCAAAAAATTTTTAATTTTGTTATTTCATGTTGGCTGATTAAAATGCGAGTAGTTATTAAAGCCACGAAGATATCAAGTTCCCTTTAAGCATTTTTCAGAAGAAGAATTATCGCATCGTCTTTGATACAACTGTTGATTAAATTGTCGTGAAAGAAAAACAAAAAAAATTACTTCAAATTTAAACGAGATTTTAGCGGAATTTAATTTCATACAATATTGTAATTAAAAAGTTTAGAATGTATAAAACCGTAATAAAATGATCCATGAAGTAGTCTAGCATATAAAGGACTCGCTGTAAGTCCATTTGCTGTTAATTGGTTTGAAGTAAATGTATTGAAGAAACTGCTGAAGGTCATAATTCACTATCCTATCCAGTCGTACGATTCATTACAAGCCTACAAACATTACCATACAAATATGTTTAAAAAACACTATTTTTCTTTACTGATTGAAGTACATACAATTCTGATCGCATGAAAATTGTAATTTTATGAAAATTTTCATATACTTTTGAAAATCGTACGAATCGTCAAAAATCGGTAAATAAGTATCAGACAACAGCAAACAACTTTAAAAAATTATTTTTATGAAATTTATTTTTTTTTGGAGAGCTCTTAGAAGTCAGTTTGGAACGTCGCACTACTGTTCCGTTAAATAATTTGCAAGATAATGTATAACAAAGTTTGTGTACCCTCCACTGTATTATTTAGGTCGTATACTCGAACCGATGCTCTTATTAATGTTTAAGAGGGGTTTCTTGGTTTTTAACACTGGTTGGCTTCATGACCAGCTGATTGGCAGACTTAGTGACCAGCTAAATGAATGGCTCCGGTTCTGAGTGGCTAGCTGAATGAATGAATGACCCCATGGCCAGCAGACTGGCCGGCTACTTAGTCAGATAACTTTGTAAATGCGTAGACAGATGCCAGGCTGGCTGATTGGTCAGCTGACTGGGTGACAGCATGGCCATCTGACTGGCAGCCTACTTGATAACCTGACTCGCTAGCTGTGTAACCAGCCGACAGGTTGACAGCATGGCCATCTGACTGGCAGCCTACTTGATGACCTGACTCGCTAGCTGTGTAACCAGCTGACAGGCTGATAGCATGGCCACCTACTTGAAGAGCTAACTCGCTAGGTGCTTAACCAGCTGACTAGCTGACAGCATGGCCACCTGACTGGTTGGCTACTTGATGAGCTGACTCGCTAGCTGTGTAACCAGCTGACAGGCTGATAGCATGGCCACCTGACTGGCTGAATACTTGAAGAGCTAACTCGCTAGCTGTGTAACCAGCTGACAGGCTGATAGCATGGCCACCTGACTGGTTGGCTACTTGATGAGCTGACTCGCTAGCTACGTAACTAGTTGAACGAATGGCTGGGTGGCCATCTGCGTGTGTGGTTGCTTTGCAGATGACTTGCCGGGTGCGTTGCTAGCTTATTGGCTGACTGCTTTGTCAGATGACTGGCTGGCCGTATGATTAGCTTGCTGAGTGGCTGTTTGATGAACTGACTCTCTAGCTACATAACCAGCTGAATGGGTGGCTGCTTGGCCACCTGACTGGTTGGCTACTTGATGAGTTGACTCGCTACGTAACTAGTTGAACGAATGGCTGGGTGGCCATCTGCGTGTGTGGATGCTTTGCAGATGACTTGCCGGGTGCGTTGCTAGCTTATTGGTTGACTGCTTTGTCAGATGACTGGCTGGCCGTATGATTAGCTTGCTGAGTGGCTGTTTGATGAACTAACTCTCTAGCTACATAACCAGCTGAATGATAGGCTGCGTGGTCAGCTGATTGGCTGGCTTCTTGGTCCAGCCACTGGGTAGCTGACTGTCTTATCTGCTGCCTAGCTAGCTGCTAGCTTCTTTGTCAGCTGACTGTGACACTATAAAACTATTATAAATCACTTAATTGAATAATATAGATTACTTGTATCTTGTTTCCTATATGCCACTTGCTGTAAGACATTTTCGTTCCACCCTCGCAAAATCACATACAACTACTGAATATATAAATTGATACAGATATTTCTTATATCTATTTAAAACTTTGCCCTGTCAAGTGTATTTGTGTAAATATTTTTGCAAGTAAAAGCCACATTTACTTTAATACTTTGAAAAACACTATAAAAATGTAAGAAAGTGAAAAATATCGTCTATAAAAAACTTAAAGAAGGAGAAATTGAATAGAAGGAAATATTTAAAAAAAATTGTTTTTGCTCTTTTTAGTAAATTTCCAAGTTTCTGTTAAAAGAGAGAAATTTGTAAAGAAAACCATTAGTGGCTGTTACTGCAGAAAAAAAGGAAATCTTGTCAATAAGTGGCATTACAAATTGCATTTAATGTGTATGAAAGAAAAGCGATAAGCAAAGGAATTCCCAAGTTAATACCTTCTTTGTTATGTCATGCATTCCAAAGTTTCAACAAGAAAAATAATGCCATTTAAAAATTAAGCAATTAAAAAAGATAATTTTTTTTTGGTTGAGAGCAAAACAAAATATATGAACAATAAATTATAAAAGAAATTAGATTTGCTGTAGAGAACTGCAAGTATTTTGCGATGTTGTTATCGTTTCGTTGGCAAACTTTTTCAATACAAAAATTGTATCTCGGCAAAAAAGCTTCACTGGCCTTGCAAAAGTGGAATCATTATCTTTAATAAATACGAGGAAATAATTAATGGTTCACATAGAAAAGTAATTTATTTTATTTGCACTTGAATTGATGATGGTTTGAAGATCTAAATGGTCGTCTTAACGAATTGCTTTGTACTTGATATCAAATAAATGGACCACATTCTGAGTACACTTTATATTATTTCGAAATAATAATTCTGCGCCACAAACAACTTAAAATATTTAATAAAAGAATATTTACAGTTTTCAGTTGAGCAGTAAAATAATTAAAATGTTTTCAGATTTATTTACTTTAACTTTTAAAAAGGGAATTCATGGCCAAAAAGGCAAATTGATTGAGTCTGCAAGTCACAAATATTTCATTTTTTTATAATTATTATTTGCTTGAATACACCCGAGAAAAAATGTTAGTATTTCAAAACATTTTAATTACTGTTAATGATTACTATAAGTAATTTCCTGAAGAATCTTGCTGAGTTGAGTTTAGGCAAAATATTCTTCAATAAGATTGAAAAATTTATTCATAAATTTCCAAATCTCTATATATGTAGCAAAAGGAGTTAATGGTTTCGAAGGTCATCTGCGTTAGCCGGCAATGGAAACAGCTGATAGACGGAAGTAAACAATTTCAATGTGTTCTTGAATATTCCATTCAAAATTACATTTTAAGAAGTTGAGCTTTTAAAGTAGGACTTGCTTGCTTCCACAAAATTCAAAAGTTTTGCTGTAGGCCCACTTCTGCTTAATATTCTATAAATGGAAATTATTTTATAACATGCATGTGACTTGCACAATATTTTCTATTAAAAAAATTCAAGTTGAATTCCTCCCGGATTTCTGTATGTAATTTGCATGTTATCAAGTTTATTTTGGAACGCATCTGTAAACTTACCGGTATAGGCTTTCCCGATGGATCCAGTGGCCGATGAAAGTTTGAACCACTTTGAGCCAGCAGCTGATAGGGATGACCGCCGGCATACAGAGGGAAAATCTGTGGCCGAATGCGACTACGAGGAGGCACTGGTTTCTTAAATTCATCACCCAATACCATATGCATGCCAAGCTGGGATTAATCGGTGAACTAGAACGATGCAATGATGTAGGATATTCGTATCAAGAAATAAAAAATTAATCGATTCAAATTAACATGATACAGACAATTTATGCGCCATTTAATAAATTAGACAAATCCCCTGAAGAAGTGGGCAAATAATCCACGATGCGTCGGAATACAATATGTAATAAAAATTGTTTTATTGAGATAAATAAAAAGTCCTTTTAAGTCCCCCATTTTGCAAATGGGAATGGTGTGCTTTCAACTAGTTTACATTATTATTGCAAATGCACTACCTTTTAGAAATGGCCACGGCCAAGATGGGAAAGGATATACAAATTGTATTTAATTCTTTAATTTACAATTTGAAAGAATTGAAATCACTTTTTGCAAAACAAATTTAAATTAAAGTTGGCATTCTTCTCCTGAATAACAACAAACAACGAACTATTATTTGATACATTTCTTAAAAAAAACTAATTATTGAATATGAATAAGCCTTCCCTTGGAATGATAAGAAACGTGCCGCAGCTTATTTTAGGAATATTTTCTCATATTTTCCAGTTGTCTACTTTTGTCAATAATAAATTGTTCTCAATTAAATTAGTTTTATCCTGCAGACAATGATTTTTAATGCTTTTGCAAAAGGATTTGTAAAAGCATTAAGGAAAGTAACCAAATCTAAATCTGATTTATGCCAAACACTTTCCAGATTCATACCATTAAAGTGCGATTTCTTGAATCATAAAAATTGTTAGAGGGAATTTATATTTTCATTTTTATGAAATATCTTTCCTATTCTCTTTACATCCTCTCAAATATATTTGCTTCATTATGAACAATTTTAGGGTTCAACTGGCCACGAACGGTTTCATGGCCACACATAAATGCTATTATTCCACATTATTAGCAATAACTTATGAATTTTCTATTATCTTTGCCTTTTTTATAGTGATGCCTTTCATTTGCCTCCACTTTTGCTTTGCAATATCTTTCAAAGAAGCTGCTCTATTTATTTTATTTATATATTTAATGCATATTTGCTTAAAATAAATCTTTCAAAATAATATATTTCTGCCCTCTCAGCCGAAAACTTTAGATTGGCGCTGGGCTTTCCACTGCAATAGATATAAGAAAAAGATGAAAATTGCTTTAAGTTGTTAGAAATCAGGCTTAAACACTAAAGAGTGATTTTTTTTGGTTTCTTAACTTTCTATAATCTTTTAACAAATTAATTTTAAATATTTTATGATTTTCAAAAGCCGTGAAAATAAGTAAATTTAAAGCGGACAATATGGAAGGATATCTGGTTTCAAATGAAGTGCCAAATTTCAGCCACCAAAAGGAAATTAGTTTGGTATTCAAAATTTTCAAACTAAAATTTTCAGCCTTTAAAATTGATTTCAGATCTTGAAAAGTAATTTGTAGCGTTTTTAGTGCAATTAAGCGATTTTTAACGTATATGAATAGTGTTAAAAATAGTTCAAAATAGAATTTAGAGTTTTTCCTATTCACTTTCCCTGATTTCTTAAGCTTGATGCATTTGGCAGCGTTGATCGCTTTCCTGTTTTTATAGCGAGCTTATGCAGAGATTGCGGTATTAAAATTGTTATACATTAAGTCTTGTGAAACGATTTCAAGATATATTGGGAGGAAGCTCAAGGTTTTGTTTACTGCCAACACATTTAGTATTCGAATATGATATTTCTATATAGAAAAGAACTAGTTGACATTTCTCTTTCCCAATAGTCCATTTTCTCCATACCCATGCAATGCTATCAAAGGGGAATCCCCTTAAAGGCAACACATAAGTAAACAAATCGTTTACGAATAAAAAACAATATATAGTAAAAGCAATATTATCAAGTGTTTATGCTTTAAATAAATATGGAAATCATTTCCTATTTTTTTTTTTTGTTTTTGTGATTAACTCAATTTGTGGCGAAGCTGCCTCTCAAACGCTTCCGCATTACGGAACTATCAAAATTAATTTGTTAATCAACTGAAAATTAGTTAGTTAGTGTAAAGTGGTGTAAATATCTTCATATACGGTATCACACATTTCTTCTAAAATTATGAACAAACTTACAAATTAAAACTTACGGAGCTTTGAAATGTGTTTGCTATGCATTGAAGCTTTGAGAGTCTATAAAATTAAATATGCATGGAAATGGAAATAAAAAAAAGGACTTTATCTTTACAGTTGAGTAAACTAAGAGGTAATGGGTTTGCATTCAGAAGCAAATTACCTATTCAGATGGCTCTCCTGTCTGCTAATGCAAATCATTAGGCAACCTTTTTCTGAAATCTTACCATATCTATTACAGTCCTAATATTGAACTTTCAAGTGAGGAAAGTTCTAACAAGAACTGAATAATCAATTGAAATACATTAATTTTTTATATTTTTAATTACACTAGTTAACTTTTATCAAATCAAATTTTTTGGTTTCGTGTAAAAAATTGCGGCAACTTAAAATGTTCTAATGTGTTCACTTGCCGTATAGTTGCCAAATGACGTCATTCGATATCAAACGGAATTTAATCTATTCATTTTTTTCATTCTTGACTGAATTGAAGGCATGTATAATGAAGAGATGCAACCCCAACTCATTTGCCAATAGGAAATCCATAAGCGATTTTATCACAACTTTGCCTCAAAGTTGCTCATGGTTGACACATATATGTCTGCTTGAATGACATGATCAAATACGAGTTGATAGATTCCATATTTTAATGGCGTAATGCAGCAATAATGTTTGTCAACGGATACGTGTTATATAAAATTTGATAAAATGCTGGTTTGCTACACATGCACAACTTTAATTGCCTCATGTTTTATATTAAAAAATTTGCCATTCCATTTATAGATCCATCACTGTTAACAAACAAGCTCATAATATATTATTTGTAACAACTGGTGAATGTCCTGCTCGTGATGTTGTTATGAAAAAAAAATGTTTAAAAAAAATATCTTGTTTTCCACTTTATTTGTACTGGAAAATAAAATTATTGTTGAAAAACTTGTTACGTGTAAATGTAGAAAATTTATTACATTTCGAAAGAATATTTTTAACTACACATGAGCTTATATGGTCATCCATTATGCGCATAATGAATAAAAATTTAATTCATTATTAATCTTATGAAGGATGCCGAAAACACAGCCACACACACACACACACACATATATATATATACATAAACAAGCACATACTGCAGTAGATGTACGTATTCAAGTTCGTGTGGCTTTAAATCAGTTTTACATTAAAGCTGGTTTAAAATGACTGCCTTTAAGTAAAACGTCAATTTTAATTATGTCTTGCATTATTGAATTCTTTGAAATGTTTCAGTTATTTTTTACACGGGGAAAGGGAGAGAAATTCGATAAGAATTTAATACATTTGCCAATAAGTTTTTTCACTTTGGATACCCAGTCAATACGCAACTGAATTTGCAGACAGTGTTGAGAAGGTTAACAGCATCGTTATAAAAAAGGAAATTTATTACACTCAAGAATTGTGCAGTCAAGTCAAGGCAAAATATTAAAAACAATAATAATAATAATAATAATAATAATAATAGTAATAATAATAGTAATAATAATAATAATAATAATAATAATAATAATAATAATGCAAGATTAGCAATTGTTTTGTTAATAAAAATCTTAAAATTTTTTAAAAAAACTTTTTATTTCCCATTTTTTATATGCGTTTTATTTGCCAGTTTTTTTTTTAAAATTGTTTTCAAAAAATTGAGCACATCTTTGCTTAGAATAAAAGAAAAATACATAAATATAAGGAAAAGAAACATAAATATAATTAAATTAATACCAACTTGAGGAAGAAATGATTATACTTTTTTGAAATTAAAAAAAAATATTTTTATATGAATCCGGCGAGTACAAAAAAATTGTTTGCTTTTACGAAAGAATCATTGAAGGTTTTACTTCATTTGTCGTTTATACATATTTTACCATTAATTTCCAAACAAAAGCTTACATTGAATTGACCAAATTATTTGCTTGGCCAAGCAAAGTTAAATTATAAAAGCACGAATATATATTGAACGAGCAGGTTTTTCTACTTGTTGACAGTTTTTTATTAAGAAAAAAGTTCTTAATTTTTGGCACTTTTAAATTTATCTTTCATATCTTCTTCCTGAAGAAATAGCGAGATAATATATATATATTTATACAATATATAAATAATTTTTTTATTAAAAGATTTAAAGCTGTATTATTCATTAAATTATTCAGGAAAGAAATATAAAAATGATTTAAGAACTCTTTAAATAAAAAATATTATTTAATTATTTGCAGGACTCAAGTGCATAATATAGTTAATGAGACGCAGTCCTTGTGGATATTTTTTCCATGTATCTGCCAATTAAACTCGTGTTAGTCGTATTAAATACATCGTCATACTTGAAACGAGTTAAATGTAATTTTAATCGTAACTTTTATTATATTCACAGTGTTGAAAGAAAAATGAAAATTGTGATATGAATTTACATTTAATTAACGCCACATACTGAAACCATTTAAATAAATTGCATGCTGCTCTTTCCTTTTATCTGCCATTCTCCCCCTCCCACTCTAACCACTGATTCTACGGAACGACAGCCATCAATTAAAGGGCAAAACGTAAAATGATTGATTTCGTCCTTTACGGTTATAAAGTTTATTAATATCAATCATTAAACAAGCAGTCAGCCCCGAACAAATACATTTCCTTGTGAAAGGATTTTTGGAAAAATATAAATAATCCTTCAAAAGGAATTAATAATAATAGTAATAAAAAAAATAAAGGAAACCAGCAGTTCTTATAACTTTAATATTCAACAAAACTAAATAAAAAAATTAATGGAGAGCAGTTATTGAAGGTCCTTTATAAAAAATTATATTTTTGTTAGCAATCCAAAACATGTTTTAAATTCTTACTGTGCATGTTTTCCGTTTCACATTGAAATGCTATTTTCCATAGCATTAGTTGCAGTAATTAATGATCAATTAGAAATGCATTAGAAGTGTAAAATTAATTAGAATAATTGTACGAAATAATGCCTCAGAATCGTAACAACTATTTCTACTGATAATTATCCGACAAATTGACTTTAAGTATTTCACTTGTACTATTTAAAAATTAAGTAGACGAATCTGTGCATGGTTTCTTCTCTGTTTTTCACTGGTGGCGTTGATTTATTTATTTTGCCGTTCACCGTGCCAAGAGTGTAAGGCAAAATGAGGAGTTTCGAGGATTTTTGTGTTGGTTTGTCTTACATGATACAACTACTCACTAGAAGCAAACGCAGCTCAGCAACTGCAAGAATACACATTCTTTATGGCATTGATTACTGTGCATATCCTTTGTAGCCATTAGAGTTTCTTTGTTCTTTTTTATTGCTTTTGAAAATGTCAGTTATTCCTTTGGCCGCTAAATTTCCAGAAAAGGAAAGGAAAAGGAGTAGCATGAATTATGCATTTAGAATCGCTTTGCCATTAATCTTAATTTAATTGAAAATAACAAAGAAGGAAATGAACCAGCTCATGCTTAAACTCGTTTTGGCATAAAGTTTATACTCTCCCACTCACACTCCCACACTTGCAATCTTCAAATGTGTACCCTACACGCTTTGCATTAGTAAGTTGTTGCAGGATAATTTTTGGATAAATAAATATGAGATTCTTAAATAAGCAAAATGTTGGCTAATGCACAGGATAAGATTTGATCTGCTCAGAAATTGGATTAAAAGGCAACTTTTTTTTAAATTTTTTTTGAAAGCCAGTAATTCTTGTGCCCAATTTGTTCATATGAACCGGTGCGCAAATAAGGTGAAAGGATATATTGAACTTCCAGCTACTGGAATCTTTAGGGTTTACGATTAACTCATTGAGTCATACAGCTCATTTTTTAAGACTAGACAGTGGACTATAAAAGTTTTGGTACACTTTATTGATCTCGTGCCTAGATACAAATATAAATGAAATATGCTCAAATTCTAAGACATAAAATCAACTAAAAAAAGTAATATAAACCCAAGTTCAGCATTAAAAACCATATAAAAGGCTTTATCAAGAAAAAGTGCAAATATGGAAAAAAGCGCTAATTTGACTAAGGTTTTTTGCGAAATAAATAGACTGACAAAACGCTTTTACGCAAATACTTTTTTATAGAAACCCTACAAATTTAATTTTTCTCTTAGCTGACGCTATTTTTACAATCTTTATTTTAGTGCTGGTTTTGGGGCTTTTGAGAGACCGGAAAAATTGTATATTTCATAACAATTGGTCTCTGAGACCGTCCCGGGTATAGGTGTTACAAAAATTGGCGCGGGTATAGGAAATTTAAAATGGCATGAGCTAAGCAATTCATAGCAGTAGATAAAAAAATAGAATAAGAAAAAATGCTGAAGACGACGAGCCTCAGAATGTTTCCAAAATATATTGCCCCATGTTGATGTACACAAACCCCTCCCAATTAAGCAGGACTGGTTATCAGCAAGATGCTGCCGAGTTGTAGCATGTAAATTATTTTCATATCAAATATTGTTTTTCTAAGAAAATTAAAGCGAACAAAAATCATTATGAGTATCCTGAAGAAAAGGGCTAAAGGACCTTCCTGACCAAAGTTAATATCTTAAAATAATTTATTTATACAGAAGTAACAAAAATGGAAAATTTTTACAAATCTATCAATCGTATTGTCTGCGGTTCAAAAAGGGTTAAAGAAGTCAAGTCTAGTAGGAATGCGTTTCGTAGTTTTTACATTGTCATGACTAACTATCGAGTTCTGTAACTGCCAACAAAATGCATTACTTTTTATTAAAAAATAGTATTAAAAGTTTCTACTGGCTTAAACTTTTTAACTCTTCTTTAAAGAGTTTTCCAAAAATGTACCGCAGTAATTTACATAAAAGTATTTTTTAAACCTTAAAGTGCTACCAAAAATTTAATTTCCAAAAGATGGTTCTTGTAAGCTCCATCATCATAGCAAGTTTCAAAGAATCTGTATAAGCATAGATAATTTTGCGACTCTTAGCCGACACTAATTTGTTCTTATATTTTGTTGTTATCAGTAGGAAGTCTCTATACTGGAGACTCAACAAGTTCCTTTCAACGTAATGGCCCTCCTTTCAAAGGAAAACAATAAAAACGACATTTTATTATTTACCTAGTTTCAGTAAAACAATAATTTTACGACTTTTTCTTAGTTCCCTTTGCAGTAAGTTAAGCATGAAAGTACTCACGACAACGATTTTCCTTTCCAAATGCTTCAAAGTAGCTTAAAATAATTTACTGCCTTTACGATAAGTTTCTTATTAAAGAAATGTCTTCTTTATACTTATTACATCAGTCAAACAACGGTAGGAATTTACGCCAGTCTTTAAAAGTTAAAACGCTTGCTGTAATAAAAAAAATTAAGGAATTTAAAAAACAAAGTTTATGAAAAGAAAATTCTGTTTTTTTTTTTTTTGTTTTTTCTAATCACTTTAAAATCGTGAATTTCGCACAGCAAAAGAGTTTGAGTTCATTATCGATTAATCGGTTCTCTATAGAGTGAATCAGAAAAAATATATTTTTTTTAATTATATGGTGCCTCCAACAAATTTCTGGTGAATAAATAGCAAATATAAAATAAATAATAACAAAAGAGAGTGTTACGTAAACTATTGTGACATGTATTGTCTGTGTAAAGGGTAACCAAATTTTGGGTATCATTTTAATTAAAAAAAAATACTTTTTCCCAGATATTACGAGTCACACTCTACTGACTCTTATCCAAATTATCACTTACGTTTTTCAATAAATTATTTTCAATGGCAAAAATTAATTAAATCATTTTATATATATTTTCTCCCCGATGTTACCAACTAAAGATGAACGGATTATTGCAGCTAACATTTAGTGCCCATTTAAACCATATTGCAAAAATTATTTTAAAATGTCTACCTCGCCATATCAGCTGCATGCAATATAAAATAATTTCAATATCATAAAAGTTCAAAGTTCAAATGAGGCCAATAAAGGTAATTGGTTAAAGGTTATTTATCGGGATGAACAATTTTCAATTGTCAGCCTACAAAAGAAAAAACAATCAAAAGTAATGCTTCTACAGTTTGTGCAGCTTTAAAAATGAATTCTTCCACTAGGAGAGTTATTATTATACGCCTTTAAAACATTTATATCTAAAAAAATATATTTAGATTAAAATGTTTAAAAGCTTATAAGTAAAGGAGAGTTATTTCCGCTTCATAAGTAAATAAGATCCTGGCATAGTATTCTCAAGCAACTAACACAAAGTATATAATTATCCTATTAACATCTTATAAACATTTTAGAAACATGTTACAAACATCTCATAATTATCTTATAAACATCTTATAAAAATCTTATAAATATCTTATAAACTCTACAAAAAGATAACATAAAGATAAAGATAACGTATAAACATCTTATAAATATCTTATAAATACCTTATAAATATCTTATAAACTCGTAAGAGTTTATATCGTATAAACATCTTACAAATATTTTATAAACCACTTATAAAAATTTTATAAATGTCATAAACATGAATAAACATTGCATAAACGTTTTGTAAACATCTTACAAACATCTTGTAAATATCTTATAAACATCTTATAAAAATCTTATAAATATCTTATAAACTTTTGTAAACATCGTATAAACAACATCTTACAAATATTTTATAAACCACTTATAAAAATTTTATAAATGTCTTATAAACATGTATACATATTGCATAAACGTTTTATAAACATCTTTCAAACATCTTATAAATATCTTATAAACATCTTATAAAAATCTTATAAACTTTTATAAATATCGTATAAACATCTTACAAATATTTTATAAACCACTTATGAAAATCTCATAAATGTCTTATAAACATGTATAAACATTGTATAAATATCCTACAAATATGTTATAAATATCTTATAAATATCTTATAAATATCTTAAAAAAATCTTTTAAAAATCTTATAAATATCTTATAAACTTTTACGAATATCGTATAAACATCTTACAAATATTTTATAAAACACTTATAAAAATTTTATAAATGTCTTATAAACATGTATAAACATTGCATAAACGTTTTGTAAACATCTTACAAACATCTCATAATTACCTTATAAACATCTTATAAAAATCTTATAAATATTTTATAAACTCTAATAAATATCGTATAAATATCTAATAATCATCTTATAAACATCGTATAAATATATTATAAACACCTTATAAATACCTTATAAACTCGTAAGAGTTTATATCGTATAAACATCTTACAAATATTTTATAAACCACTTATAAAAATTTTATAAATGTCTTATAAACATGTATAAATATTGCATAAACGTTTTATAAACATCTTACAAACATCTTATAAATATCTTATAAACATCTTATAAAAATCTTATAAACTTTTATAAATATCGTATAAACATCTTACAAATATTTTATAAACCCCTTATAAAAATTTTATAAATGGCTTATAAACATGTATAAACATTGTATAAACGTTTTATATACATCTTACAAACAAAAATCTTACATAGATCTTATTAACATCTCATAACGATTTTATAAACATCTTATAAGCTTCTATAAACATGTTATAGATATGCTGAAAACTCTTATAAACATCATAAGCATCTTATAGACATCGTATAAATGTCTATAAAAAAGTCTTATAAACATCCAATAAAATTGTTTGCAAAAACATTCATTTGTTGATCTTTGCCGAGTTTAAATAATTAATAAGAAAACTCCAACAATACTAGCAGTAACACTACAACATTTCTATTCCTTTAGAAGAACGTCAGAAAGTGTATCTCGCACGAGTAGCCCCTGTGCCATAAGCACTGGCCTTACACAAAAAAGAAAAAAAAATTAATTAATCCATTATAAAGTCACTCATAAAGAAGAACTAAAACAATACTCTTGGTTTAACTTATTGAAAAAAAATCTATGCTGCCCCTACTTGGAATCAAAAGGCTTATAATGGAAGGAATAAAATAATAATAATGTTAAAATAAAAACGAATTAAAGACGACAAGTAAAAGTCAGCATTTATTGTCCAAAACAACGTCGACTAAGTTTGACAGTGAAGAAAAGGTGTTGTGGGCCAGAGGTAAGACTTTCGACATATGAACTAAATCCTTGGATATAGGAACTAATAATAAGAACAATTAAGATCATTCCTTGTCTATTTCCATAGTACCTTAAGGCAACAGTTCGAGCCTCCAAATATAATGTTAAAGTAATTATAATTTAAAAAAAAATCAATTCAAGTAAAATATATTTGTTATAAATAATATATATTTTATTTTTCAGTAAATAAAAAAAATAAGTAAAATAATTTTGCATATATACATTTGGCAGGGGTAAAAAAAATGTTCCTAGGTACTACTTGCCCCTTATTTTGGGAACTAACTTAACATCTGAGGCATAAGTTTATTTTATCTTTATTTTATATAACAAAATCTATTTCATTATTTTTTATTTGATTATATTATTTTAATTACTAAAAATATTATTCAATAGAATAATGAATAACGCACATCTTCGCGGCTTCGATTCCTGCCTAGACCCTGGGAGTTTTCCTGCGGACAAGGTGAAAGCTTTGCAGGTTATAATTTTATTTTTGTTTTAATTATAAATGATAATTTTGCACATTGTCTAATAATGCGTTAAATTAATATCTCTTAACTGCTTCAAATATTTTTTTAAAATATTTTTGAATAAAAATATATAATTCGTGAGAATTTACCTTTTATACAAACGCAAAGACATTTCATTTTTTCTATATAAATATTAAAAAATAAATGAGAATTACAAAAACCAAAAAAGCATATTGCCATCTGACAGTTTAAAAAAAAAATCTATTTAAAAGAAATTTGTATGAATTTTAATGAGTACAATGGAGAAGGGCACTTGTAAAGAATGTCCTTAAATAGTTTGTCCTTTTAAAATGAAAGGTGTCAGTCATACAAAAACACAAAACAATTTAAAATATTTTATGAAACAAAAAATATTGAAAGCACTCGTTTGAAAGAAAAGCAAACAAAAGGAAAACCAACTGACGTGCGTTTTCGAATGTGCGTGATAAGAAAATTAATTTACTAAAATGAAAAATATATTTTAAATTATGTATTAAATTTATTTATAGCCACACTTCCACCCCACCACTGAAATCACGTACCGCACCGAGCCCATACTCAGCCAGCTTGTGTATTTATGCATGCGCATAAAACTAATCTGCTTTAACATTTGCACGGCAGCCTTTAAAAACTTTTACTTGCCAGTCCTTGTTTAATTTAACTAAATTTTTTATTTATTTTTTATTTTTTTTTTTTGTTATTTAATATAATTTGTTTTGTGAGGTGGGTGGCAATAAATATTTAAATTAGTTTGCGGTATCATTTTCAAGGAGAATTTATTTATGGAAAAGCATTTGCTCTGTGAGAGTTACTTGGAAATCTAATAATTTATCAATTAATTATTTTCGGTAATAAATTAAAATTAATTTTTGCTTAACACACTTTAAAAGTATGTGTATTTCCTAATAAGTGCATTTCACATCTGGAGAAAATTAATTACTTTGAACTAATTGAGTATAAAAGCAAGTGCTACTTGCAATTTAAATAATAATTATATTGATTGGAAACAACTAGTGATGGCTTCTTAATGGGAAAGAAAGAGGGTGGTGTTAGGGAACGGCGGCGCCTACGACAGCACCGGAAGGCATGTATTGCATTGCCGGAGCAACAAAATATATTTAACTTAAAAATGCACTGAAATTGATTTCTGTGTTCATGCAAAAGGCACATCTTCAGGGAGCCTCTCTCTAAATATCTTCTTAAAACCGCCGGCGATTTAAGTCATTGCTAATAACAATTAATCGAGAAGTTTAGTAAAGCAAAATTGTAAGAACAAACAAAAATAATCAATTCAATTGCAATTACTTACTTTTGAATTTCTTTATTGGCTGATGACTAATACACTGTCGAGTCAAGTAAAGGCGATCTGCATTAAGGATGCAGTGGAATGCGCATGCGCAAATCAATACATAATTTTATAGAATTTTTCAAATATAAAAATAATGCCAAAGGCACAAATAAAATAAAAAATTTTTTTTTTTAATTTTTTACCTTCTTTTGAGCATTTTATGTTTTATTATTTTATTTTTTTATTTTATTATTATTTTATTTTTTTAGTATGAGAAATTAGCCGTATAATAAAACGGAATATGCCGTTGGTTCTCTTAAGTAGTTAAAAAGTACTGAGAAAATAGCTGGTCCACCAGCCAATCATATCGCGAGCTCAGTTCTTCCTACTCAGCTAATTTTAAGAGTGAAGTCTTAATTGTTATTATCAGCTGGAAAAAGTCAAATTACCAAATTCGTATACGTCGTAAGACGGCATAGTATGGCGAAACAGTTGCTAAAGCAGTTACGTATTGCTGAAGCTCATTTTATTCAAAGTGTTTCCATTTAAAACTCATATTTTTTCTTTGAGTGTTTAAAGTGATTTAATCAAAATCAAAAAATAAGTTTGCACACTATAATGACGATCTGAATTAGCGTGTAGTGGAATAAACATAAAAACCAGCTGAAATTCCTCAACATTCAATTCCAAAGTATTTTTAAGAATTTATTTATTTAAAGCAATAAAGTGTTTCATGGCAATACTGGGAAGACAGCTGGGCTCCAGACCCATAAACAAGCAAGAAATTAGAATTCTACTCAACTCAAAGACGCTGAATGGCATACGAGCACTGTAACCAATATAAAGTTTCATCGAGTAGTACTTATTCAGTATAAATTCTTGTTTTTGTTTAGTTTTTTTTTTTAATTTAGGATCGGTTTTTTAATTTTTTTTTATTAGTTTCGTTATGATGGCAACACCTTCTAATTTTCTAGAAAAATTACAAAGTACTTGTCATATTTTATAAAATTATACAATTTGAAATATGTGGTAATAAAAATTCAAATTTTTTAACAGAATATCATTTCAAACTGATAATTCTTTTTAAAATTATCATTATCTCCATATTAAAAAAAATATATATATTTCTGCAGAGTCTAAAATATATTATAATTTAAATTTTAAGTTCGTGGGAACATTAACAGGGTGCCAACGAAATACTGAAAAACATTAAAAAAGTATATAATAAAGCCGATCTTAAGATTACGAGTTTCATGGAGGGTGATAAAAATAAGCTTACTTTTGGTAACTTTTAGCTAATTTATCTTATCGGCTTTTATAAAAAAAACTTTATGAATTTTATTATCCTTCTTTGCGCATTTCTTGGATTTTATTTGATCGAATTTTTATAAAAAAAAAATATTTTCTATATTCGCTATTTCTCTGCTCCTTTGGAACACTTCTTCTCGAATTATTTAAATTGAAAAAAAGAAAAAGTTCATACTAATACACTATGCTTCAACAGAATAAGACCACTTGCATTTTTAACTTAATCAGTAGGCGGTTCAAATAAAATTAAATAAAGCGAAAAATGTAGTGGGATTTTTGGCCAAAAATCGTCATTCTTTGCAAACGTCCGTTTCTGTATTTTTGAATGAAAAACTAGCGTTTTTATTGCTCTTGTGTGTTTATTTTATGTTTTCAAATGTTTCAAATATATTTTTGTAGAAAATAAAAGAAACAAATTTTTTTCCAAATTTGGGCCGATTTTCGATTTTTGATAAGGGTCCCCCCTTTGCATTTTTTGGCCAAAAATCGTCATTCTTTGCAAACGTCCGTTTCTGTATTTTTGAATGAAAAACTAGCGTTTTTATTGCTCTTGTGTGTTTATTTTATGTTTTCAAATGTTTCAAATATATTTTTGTATAAAATAAAAGAAACAAATTTTTTTCCAAATTTGGGCCGATTTTCGATTTTTGATAAGGGTCCCCTCTTTGCATTTTTTGGCCAAAAATCGTCATTCTTTGCAAACGTCCGTTTCTGTATTTTTAAATGAAAAACTTGCGTTTTCTAAATAACTTTGGGCGGAGAACATTTGCATCTCCAAAATCTAAAGGAAAAACCCCCTTTACCGCCCTTTGCCTAAGATCGTATGTCATGCCATGTACAGGAACAAATAAGTGACAACGATTGCCAGAAAGTAATTCTCTTGGATAAAAAAAAATATTCAATAAAAGAAGATTAACATAAATAAATTAAAAACAAATCAAATATTTTATTAGTTTTAAAATATTAAAATAACGACAATGCCGATTCTCCATTTATTAGAAAATTAGAGGTCGCCCATGAATGCAAAAACCTTTTTCCGAATATATAAAATCCTTATGAACTTTAATAAAAAGGTTTGATATTTTATTAGACATCTAATTGCTGTATTTTATAAGGACATTTGCAAACTCATTAAGTTTCCAATTAATGGCACAAACAGTCTACGCACTTGAAATCCTTGCGAGCAGTTTTTTCTTTCGTTCTTGTCTTAACAGTAATATCCTTTTAGTAATAAAATTCCGAATGTCTTTTTTTTTTTTTTTGGTAAAAGTAGCCATAAATGCATTTTTATAAACTTGCTTAATGTTCTTAGCAAGAACGAGTGTTAGTTTCTGGTACACAGTTTTGAACAAAATTTTTCGGATGATACGGAAAGAAATATTGTATCCTGACAGAAAGGAAGTAATGCAATGAAGCACAACATTTAAACAAAAGTATTCTTTAATTAATTTCATATATAAATTAATAAAAATTGTGGTAATAAAATTGTAGTTTAATTTCACTACTGAAAATTAATTTAATTTAATTTTCTTAGTGGGAATCATACGGCCGGGGCAACAAATTCTTAGTTTAGCAAAGTGGCGATATAAGGAAAGAAAGAAATTATGCAAGAAATTATTTCATTCAATATTTCTATACTGGAAAGTATTCTTTAATGTATTCAAAACACAAAAATACTAAAACCAGTTTAAAACTTAAACCAAAGTAATATTTTTCTAAGTGTGCACACAGCCATCCTTCTCAATAGAAGTGTGCGGATACGTGATCAAGAGTATGAATTAAAGTTTGTGCGTAATTGAGTTTTAGTTTAGGATTATAATAAGGGAAAAGAATTTATTTACGTGGAAGGAAATAAAAATCAGTAGAGTGCAAATTGGTCTATTATTATCTAGTATGGCTCTAAAGCAAATTTGCCGTCATTTCTGTATGTCAACATAATATAAAGTCTCTTTTGAGATGACAAAAACTTTGCTGAAAACCGTAAACAAAATTAAAAGTTTTTAAGTAATTAAAAGATGGCGAAAATACTTTTCCAAAAAATATTCCTTTTTTTGATATTATTGAAATAAACGGATATATTTGAAGAAGTTCTTGAAAAGTTTAGAAATGGTAAATATCGTAAAAGTTCTCTTCCTTTGTATCTGCTCAGTTGTTATAATAATTGAAGTCATTTTGTTTATAATAACTAGTTTCAAATTGAGTTTTTATCAAAAAAAAAAAAAAAAAAACAAAGCAAACAAATCTTGGAAGCCTGGAGATGCTACGAACTTGCCACTGCATTCAATTGGTCTCCCTTTAAGACTTACGCCTTACAAACCTTTGACTCTGCTAATTGCAGATCCAAATGTAATTCTTAAAATATAATTTGATTGTTTACAAGCTTTAGCCATTCCTTGTAAAGCTTGGCTTACGTTGAAGTTCCTTGTAAGGGGAAGTATAAATAATATATGTTGGTTCACATCTCGGGAATTGTCCTTGTCTTCTCTAGGGGGAACAAAAATTTCTTTTGGCCAAAAATTTTGCTTGTAACGAATGTGTTAATGCAGTTCAGAATGTCAGACATTATTTGAAAATATTATTTTAATTATTTTTATAGGTAAAAAGCTCTACCAGCAAAGTAATACAGAAATAGCAATCCAGGAATTGTTGTGGACTTTATTAGAATGAAAGTTTTGCTGCTGTGACTTCTTACTGATCACTTGCTTCCGTAGGCGAATGAATAATGCGCAGCCTACTAAACTGAAAGTCGCGGGTTCCTGCGATTACCCCGAAAGCTTTGCAGGTTAAGTTAATAAAAAAAATTATAATATTTCTAGAAGTGTTTGAAATGTTAATTACATTTCGCTAATATACTGTTAAGCAAATGACGATTTATTGATGATTTAGAGAGTAGGCAACATTTGTGGCAGCATTAACCGATATTGTGTAATTAATTTAGAGCAACTTCAATTTGCAACAAACAATTGTATTACCAAATTGTAAGTTTTAGTTTTATTTGTAAAATCCCTTTTTTCTATTTTCTATTACTTAAGACTTTCAATTCAGGAAAATTGTAACGGATTTCTACAGAGTAGAAAGAAAGTTCTTAATCGAGACTTGTGAGAACTCGTAAAGGGTGGCTACGTTTGAAGGGGCGATATTGTTTTGCATAAAACTAAAATTATTTAGCAAATTATTGTCATATTTTTTTATTATGATGGAATAAAATATCAGCCAAATGACCGCAGCGACCTCAGTGGTACACCTCCATTCGATGGAGGTTCTTCGATTAATTGAGGTTCTATGCCCTCTGATGATAAGGCCCCATTATGCCGCCACAGCATTGCTTTATCGAGAATCACTCTTGGACATCACAATCGACTAAATGCTGGAATTCTGCTTATTAATGAATCCAGTGAGGTGAAAATGTGTTCCATCACTGAAGAGGATTTTCTTCGATGTGATTTTTTGATAATAAGCCTGAATAACTTTGTATAGCTTTCCATGATTCAAATTGAGTTAGTCAGAAATTGAGAAATGTTATACGAAAAACTTGACATGGTTTATTTTAGGCTTGGTTTACATACAATATAGGCCCTTAATGTTGTACCACCCTTTAGAATTGCCATTTTAGAAACTGTTTTAAATTCAGTTTTTATTGCAAAGGAATAAAATTAAGAAGTAAATACACCAGCATGACATGCAAAACATTTTTCTCAGTGTAGCATCATCGTTAAATTCATTTTTAAATCTGTTTTTATAATCAGTCTCGTTATGCAGTGAATTTTCGCTGAAATACTGCTTCCAAAGCTCGTCCTCTATTAAAGCCGTTTGATGGAAAGGTAAAGTATGTAAAAACAAAGAAAAAAAGTTGAGAAGTTTTTTTTTTTCTTATAAATATAAGGAAGTGATTTCAGGAATTAAAATTAATCCCAGTAAACCAAAAAAAAAAAAAAAAAATAAATAAAATTATATTTGAGAAATATTTTAAATAGAAATATTAAGAGTTTGTAACTGAATTGTTTTTCACGGAAAAAAAAAAATGGATGGCTGCTCAGAGTTACTTATCTCATATTCTTTTCTTTCATTTTCCTTCTTGCAATTTAATTTTATCTGCAAGTAATAATTTACCAAAGTAGAGGGGCAAATAAAAGTAAATACAAAATTCTTCTATTGCTGAAGCTTTTTATATGAGTGTATGGAATTTTTTTCGCTGTTGCACAATTTTTTGAAACAGTAATTTATTCATTTATGGAAGAATGCGTTTCTCGAAAGTTTTCTAGCTGTTACAATTACACTACGACCTTACAAATAAAACTGAAAGTATTAGTAAACATCACTAGGTCCCTACAAAATATGCCATCAGTTGCATACAGTTTTGAATTTAAAACATGCAGGCTTTTTTTAAACAGAAGGGTAAATTATTAATATGAAGCAGGTTGGCCAAATTATCGTTGATATGCAGATCACCTATACGATTTATGCTTAGTTGAAGTCCTTAAAGGAAAGATAGTCATAAGCAACTTGCACTGACGTGTTACAACTGGCATATGTACTCGAAATACTGCCGGTTATTGAGATGATGCCTCGGCTCCAAATAAGCTTAGCAATTTAAAATGAAGTCTAGATCGGCCTAAGAATGACAGGCCCATCAGAGTTCTAGTAATTTATAAAGTAAAAAATTTTAATTTTTTTACTGGCCAAAAAGCTTTCTTCAGCAATGAAAAACCACAATTAATAAAATATCTCACAGATGAGAAAATTCAACTTGGCAAATGAAATTGTAGAGAAAAATTAGAAAGCGTTTCTAAGGACCAAAACAAAACAAATATAAATTATCGAATAATAAATTTCTTTTTATAAATAATTGTTTACCTTTTTTCCAGCGGCTCGTTAGATAATAAATGTGTAGCTGAAATAAAAAAAGAAAAAAGAAAATTATAAAATAAAAAAGAAAATATTTGTTGCAAAGGAATATAAGGATTTATTTATTTATATAATTTTTTTAAGAATTTCTTAAAGGATCTACAAAAATTGTGTTTCCCAAATTTGCTAAGGACATGTTTTTACATTTCAGCTATCGATATATAAAACTCTGCTCCCTAAAAAAACACTTTTTCTTTATAGCGCAACATGAACTGTAGACGATAATGCGTATTTAGTTGCGAGTTTGAAATCGGAAAAATTTTATTTTTCTTTGTTAACAGATTTCTAATACAAAAAATAGGCGAAATCACTATAAACAAACGTAATAAAAAGCAAGCCAAACGTAAATGGAATTTGCATTAAAATATTTTATAATTCTTGAATGCATGAAAATTTTAAGTATAAAATAAATTGCAACAAGTGCATTCGTAATTTTATTATCCTTTTCTACTTAAAAATTTTTTTATTGGATTTAAAAAAAAAAAATTTTTTTTGTGATTACAGTAGATGTATAAAACATATTTCATAATAATATTGAAAATTATTTAATCGGCTCTTTTGTAAATCGCCCATTTTTATAGACGTCATATTTTTTGAATACTTCAGTTATAATTTCAGATGCTTCTACTAGAACTGAACAATTTTAATACGGTATTCTGAATAAGTTTGTTTCCTTCAATATGGATCAAGAAATTTAAAGCAAAATCAAAGTTCAACTCAATGCAATGACTTATCTCATCTGACTATATAGGGCAGATATCTAATGCGAACACGCAAAGAGATGGGAATTTTCTCTTTAAGAGAGTGAAAAAAAATATCACAACATTTGCAAATTAATATTCAAAGAAATATTGAATTTTCCTTTATAAAGTCACTGGAAGTGATGAGGGATATTTGCTGGCTCTTGTGCTTTCTTCACACAGTTCTACTGCAGGTCGCCTCGGCATTCTTTGATAGAAAAATTCCTTCTATTTAAATAAAACTAGAATCATTAAAATTTAATATTAAAAAAAAAACATTCACGTTTGTGGATATAATTCGGATCTAAAGTGACTTTGCTGTCTGTATATGTAAAGAATTAATTGGTAGGATATTTGGCCTTAAAGGGGAGTTGGTTTCCATATGGTGGTAGGCGTGACCAAATCTGTGAAAAATGCTTTGATGTTAAATACTTAATGCTCTTTTGACAATTCTTGGTGGCCTTTTGATTAAAAATTTGATGAATTTTTAAAACTGCAGCTTTTACCTCATCACTATTTTATTAACAAAAAAAAAATGTATATATATATACATATATATTATTGTTTACATGTTTCTTTTAGTAGAAAAAAACATGATATTTCACATTATTTCTTTCATGTTCCGCAAAAATTATAGAACTTTTTACTCTGAATTAAAACAATTATAAAGAAATAAAAAATAAAATAAAAAAAAATATATTTTTCATCACTTTTTTAAATGGACAGTTGAATGAAAATTAGTTTTCACAAGAGGAAGTATTTAATGGGCATGTTTTTACTGCATCAAATATCCTTCTCAACATCAACTAAAACATTGTGGAATGCAGAATTATTTCCTTTTAGCTTAAATCCTAAAATCCTTTGGTGACATAAATTTATTTTAAGCAATATTATTTTGCTCGGAACTGTCACTTCCATCATGGAAATCATTAAATAGATTTAATAGTCATTTGATTCCCGTATTGCAGGATTTTCCTAAAAGAAAAAAATTCCCCGAATAAATTAAATAAAAAAAGGATCAGCAAAAGTTTTGTAACTATTATTTTCATAATTTTTAATAGCTGGAATTATTGTGAAGCTTTTTTCGTACTGCTCGATATAATTTTGCAATGGGTTACAAATATAATTTAATGAAACTATTTCCTCTCTGCGATATAAATTATTTTTCTGTGGCAAATCATAAATTACATTTTTATTATAAATAAATGGGCTTTTGTATTGCACTGAAAGAACTCATACAAGTTAGCATCTATTTGAAAGCATATAAATTTGCATGTTAAAATAAAATTTATATTAAACCAAATGGATAATAAAATTTTAAGATAAAGCAAAACCTTTCCACAATAGAAAAAACTATATGCCAGCAGAAAATGCTTCACTTTCAAATTAATGAGACAGCAAAAAATAAAAACAGAAATGCAAATCATTAAAATAATAATAAAATTAAATTTATTACGAAAAAAGTTGAGTCAGGCGAAAAACAAAAGAGATCGCATAAAAATGATATCAAATAGAAATTACAATTTAAACGACTCTTGTCGTGATGAATATTTATGGATGCAGCTACTGCGGCGTTGGACAATACTTTCATTATTTCGATAGAAAATTATAAACAGACACATTGACAAGCCCATAAACACGTCAGCTATATGATAATTCAGGAAGTCCGTTTGGCAATGTTAGATACATTTGTCAATGGACCAATGAAAGGCGCTGTTATCTTTTAACCTAATCAGGGCCGGCAAGGCACTAGACTTTTGGGTTCCACGTAAAACTTGAAAAGAAAATTACCAGCAACACTATTGAATGCTACAATGGAAATCATTTTTATTGCTTATAACCGGCCATTGTGTCTCCAAGTTTAATCTCATTTAATGTCCTGGCACAACAACTTGTTCCCCTCATAAAAAGAAAAACATTATTTGTTATCATTGCGATTGACTTGACTTTAAGTAGCTCAATATAATAAGCCAATAGCCATAAGCCACAAACGACGTGCAGATAAATATTTTACTTGTATGAAGATGGAGTCCAATTTCAGAATGCAGTATCAACCTTTCCCAATTCAACAGAAACCTCTTGTATTTCCGCTTTTGCTGTTTGCTTATGAAACATAATTTACAACTCTTTAAGATAACGACACTTTAAAACCATTAATGGCTCCTCTATATAAACATGAAAAAAAAAAGATTTTATAAAATACTTTGGCAACTCTTAAATAAGCCTTTAAATAACTTTAAAAATGACTAAAAACATATTAAATAATTTTACATTTGAAATTAAATATAAGTTTTATATTTCGTAGTAACAACAGCAGATCCTTTCTGCTGATTTAATAACAAGAGCAAATCCTTTCTGCGGATTTAACTTTAATTTAGCAACTTTTTGGCTCGAACTATGCAGGAAAAAACTGAAAAAAAGCCTTAAACTTCAGAGTTCGTTGGAGCTCGCGATCTAACCAAGAAATAGGAAAAGTATTTGGCAACTGCATTTATTTTTTTTTGATAAATCTCAGGCTCTTGTAAGATCACCTTAAATTGTATTGAGCGATAAATCTTCAGAGAGTTATATGAAAGCTAACTTCTACAAGTTTTAAAAAAGAACCTTAAGCTGAATAAAGAAAACAAATTAGTGAAAAAATATTCAAATTTTAAAATCTTGAGCTCAAGGGAACAGAAGGGAGAGAATATTACATTTTGTCTTCGTGTAATTGCCGCAAGTTACTACCACAAGTCAACAAATTCTACTCAGTTAATGTAATAATGCAAACAGCACTTTCTTCCGACTCTTTAATATATTCTTTTGATATAAAAATCCCATTTGAAGTCAATTTAATATATATTGAAATTGCAAGCACATCCAAAAAACTACTTAAGAAAAAAAAAATCCTCTCTGCTCGTTATTATACTTGTTTATAACATGACATTCTAAAACAAAATCGGCATTAACTCAGCAAATGTGAAGGGCAAGGAATTGCGACCAACACGGAACGACAGGAAAATGCTTATGCACGAAGTTTCTATAACAATGTGACGCTTTAAATTTATAATCGACTGTGTATGTAACACGTTTGTTTTTTCATACGTACGTCTGTGCAAATAATGTTGCAAAGTTGGTGTTATTAGTGTGCCAGAAAATGGTTTAATGTTAACAAACCAACGTATAACTTGTGGCAAACGAGCATTTACCACAAGTTTCTCGAGATGTTTTTTATATAAAATTTTTCAACCAAAACGTACAACAGCAAAAAAGGTGAAGCAATAAAAAAAAAAAAAATATAAAAAAAGAAAACGAGTCGAAAATATAGGAGTTTGAAATTTCCTTTGTTAAATTGTTAAGGATTTTAAGGGAATTTTCATTTTATTTGTGCATTTTATACTTTTATTCAGAGCATGTGTATTTTGCGATTTTGATAGGGAATAAAACAACATACGAACAGAGTAGTTCATGTGATGGGCGGACATACTAAGGACTGGCAGAATTGAAATCAGGACATTTATTTTAAATTGAATATCTACAAACACATAGAAATCAAACTGGTGAAAGGTCACACTCTTTTGCTTTGCCATTACTTATAGGTGTACACTCGTCCTAATCTCTTAGTCTCAAATCTCTTTCAATTAGCTTTCTAAAGGATTTTGAATAAATTTCAAAAATGAATAGCACTCATATATCATATTTACTAAAAGCATGTTAAGAAAATAATATAAATTAAAATGAATAATTTTAAACTAAAATGTCTTGCCTTTCACTAAAAGAAAAAAAAATTTATTACACTAATTGAATAGTAAATCAATCATGCTATAAGATTTTTCATTATATTAATGTTAATAAAATGATATATCTTATTCCAATTTCGTTCAAATTTCATACAAAAAAAAATAAATCATTATATTTAATTCATATTTACTGTCACTTTGCATTCTTTAAAACTTTATTTGTCCTTCTTGTAACCAGCTAATTTCAAATACATACTAATACATACTAATTTACATACCACTAGGTCGCAGAAGGTTGACTGGGTGGCCGATCTGATTTCATTTATATCCGCTGGAATATGTCTAATATGCCTTTAACGGTAATTCGGCCAATTTGGCCAATGCCAAGGCCTCCGATAAATAAACGAAGGCTATAGCCAAAATTATCTCTAATATCGAATTCACTTTACAAGCATTGAATTGTTATCCTGCGAAGCTGAATACACCCTAAGAATGTAACCCATCATTGTATCTCTCGAATTGGTTGAAAATAATACAAATTTTGACCATACTTGCAGCTAGAGAAACATAAAGAAACCCGAACTTAAATATGAATTAAAAAAAAAAATATTAAAAATAGTTTAAGTAAATCTAGTCCTCGGTACACATGTGGAGTTTGGACACATTCTTGTTCAGAGTTTTAAGAGTTCCGAAACTTCCTTTTAATTAATGATATTGAAAATTACTAAAACCAGAATACGAAACATTATCCAAATGCTAATGATTTGAGACAATGACAGTGTTGAAGTATTTTTATTTAATTAATAATAAAATATAAATGCCTATTTTCGTGGTACTAAAATAATTTTAACAATTATAAAAAAATATTATAAGAAATATATAAAATGTTAATACAAAATGAATAAATTAAATATTTTGAATTGAATGTAAATCGAAATCTAGTATTCCCCTGTTGTATAACTTTTGCGGCCAGTGTGGTTTCTTACGAAGCGTATGATTAATAATTAATTCGTTCATATCAATCATACGCCCAGCTGTCCTTCAAAAGCAAATATTAATCATACGCAACCGTTGAATTTTTTCGTATGGAAAAGTGAACAATTATAGTCACCCTTTTTTCTTTAACACGAATCTTGACAAGTAAAACGATTCATATCGCCGAAAAGCTAAAAATGCTGTTCACGGATCGTGAGACACGTGGTAAATATTGAGTGGTTAGCACACTCCGCCAAATTAAATTCCGATACGCCGTACTAAAATGTAGAATAAAAATAAAATATTCTACATACATATTTTACGTTTCGTGGTATACTCAATGGCTGAAAATAGTCCAAGGAGGTATTTGACGCATATAGAAAGTCGTGTAAATGCTGACGTCAGGAATATTGAACGTTGAATACTTTTGTATTTCACATTAAAATTTCACCTGCTTCTAGTTGGTTCCTCTATAACAGCTATTAATATCTACAAAACCTTAATTTAGCCTATAGTATTTACCGATATGATTATATATTTCAGCCACTTGTATATACTTATATGTTTCCATAACGCATTTTTATCGCAAGTACAAATGAGTGAAGCCTAATGCGACTTATTCTTCTTATTCTATCACAATGACATTTGCTTAGAGGCCATACGAAACTTTTCCATTAAATTTTAAAATTTAGCCTTAAACTATGGTTCGTATGCGAGTAGATATCAAGTAAGGCAATAATTTAATGATACACGATACTTGAAATTTAAGACATTTTTTTGTATATTCAATACCACTGAACAACATCAACTTTTAGAGGAGGGGAAATGCGATTCCAAAATAATTCTGTTAATACATTCCCATCAGTTTGGCTAATTCTGTCAGAATATCTACTGGAACTGGATTTATAAAGTAATATTGGCATGAATATCATACTACAGAGGGATGCTAAAAACGGTTTCAATTTCAAAAATGAAAAAACCATGCAGTAAAATTATTAAAATTCGTGTAGAAAATTTAAAAGTTGAAGTTTGTAAAATAAAATAAATATTTAAATCGGTGTAAAATATTTTCCTGGCTAGAAATTGTAAAAGTTGTAGAGAAATGTTAAGCTGTCAGGAGATGTTGATAATGCAAACTACCAGATATTCCATAGAAGTCACAAAATCATCAGAAAATCAATCAGAATGATTTATTATTCTGGTAGCACGAGAACTCCCTTGTACCGGCTATCGGCGAAGAGAAAATATTATAATTAAAAGATTTACTGAGGAATCCTTAGAGCTATCGCTATTTTTTAAAAGTATAAAATACGAATAGTTTTTCAATAAATAAAAAAAACTAAGAAATTATCTGATCATGAATATAATTGAAAATTATTAAAAAATATCCGAAAGTAGGACCAGACGCTCGCAATAAAACAGAAAAAACATATAAGAGCTTTTTGAGATTATAACATATATTTTTCAATAACAATATAACATAATTATTATTTTCAATTCTTAGCTCGGTTTTTAATATGAATTGAAGGAGTAAAACTCGATTCAAGGAGTAAAAGTCGTTTAATTGTATTATTTTTAGTTTCCTCGAGTCTGGTTTTGAATTTGTCTTACACGCAACAGCAATTTTAGTTTAAAGGAGTTGCTTCACATTAACTTTATGTTAATCAATTTATGCTTGACCGCCAGATTAAACAAAAAGATTAATGCCAGAAGATATTTTCTTTATTCCACAATCAAGTTCCGTACTCATCCTTGATAAATGTGCAAATTAATTGGCGAATAAATTCTCAGCTACGATTATATAAAATCTTTGCCAGTCACAGTTCTTAAGCAACAAAACTCAGTCCTTATTTTTCTCTTCTTCTTACTTTGCGCTTTGTTTACAGTGCATACCCGTATTTTTCCATTTTCTTGTGGTTCTGTATTTATTTTGTTAAGGCTTTCGTTTTAACAGACGGAAATGAAATATAAAATATGTACATTCGGGCACAAAGTGGCAACATGGTTAGCAAAATTGATGGCGAGGTAATGGTTCAGTAAGCAATTTAAGTTATTTTACATTAAATAAGTACCTATCCAGCTCGTAAATTAACTTAATTGATTATGTACACTTTCAAAAGTTCACAGAGATTACGTAGGCAGTATGACTGGTGCATTCTGGGTTTAACAACGTACATGAAGATGAGTCATGACAGAACGTGAGTATGATTCACATTAAGATATAATGTGCTTGCTTGCGTGTAGGGTCAGAAAATTAAGAGAAGGAATTTGCAAATTGTAAAGAAATAAGAATAAAAATATTTCTCTTCAGCGATATATACTGGCAATTTCGGGAAACATATTTGCAAAGCAGCAATCCTATATTGTAGAGAAAGCAATTGCAGAGAAAGGTGTTGAAGAAAGCTCATATCTAAGGCTGGCTAAAATTAATCATTCTTGCTCTCATATCTGTGTTTCTAGTTATTGCTTTTAACCAATAATAATCGCATATAAAATAAAATTGATGTACGATTTTGAGAGCTGATACGCAACGTACTGGTTTGCCTTACACGATGGCATATACCTTATAGCCAAAAAATACCAGAATGCATTTACGAGTTGTATGTATTATAAATATGTTAGCGATTTCCATTAGGAAGGGAATATTACGTGGAAATATATGAGAATAGCGATACTCCAGTTCAATAATCTGGAATCTTGAGAGGAAATTGCATTCTTGGCTTAGAATCATGCCAAAAGAGGAGCATTTTTTGAGCTTAAATTCTTGACAACTTCTAGAACTTCTAGATATAAAGTCTAAATGCGGAACCAGCCATTTATGTGTTCAAGGTTTAGTTTAAAGTGGACTGTAAAATAGATCCTTCAGCAAAAACTATGTAAGAAAGGAACCTCTAAAAATATTCCTCTTCGGATAATATTGCGAACTTTTATAAATATGAAAATCTTTCATTTCGAGAACTAAAATAATAATTATATAAGCCCCTAAAAGTCAAATAAATATATTAATTAATTTCATTCAGGCCTTTTCATTCAGGCCAATATTTCGCCAAATCTCTGAATATAGGAGTATATTCCAATAAACTTGCTTTTTTAGGTAACTGACTGGAAAGCAAATGGCCAAAAATGGCAAGAGTGTAGAAAGGAATAATTGTAAGAAGAATAACATTTATTTGCAACATTAAAGCTTCTTGGCCGGTTTAAAAAATTTTTTGCTAATGTATTTGTATTTTCTAACATCTATTGGACCATCTAACACGTTGTAGGGGAAGCTAAAAATCGCTATAACTAATAAAGTATAGCAAAGCTCGATAGGTGTTGTTGCTAGTATTTTTGTGGATATGGAAAAGCTTAAAATTATTGAAATAACTTGCGGTCATTTGACACTTTCGACATGCACTCAATCAGGCCAAATGCAACACACATGCCATGCAATCAACATTGTGTTTGTTGTGCATAAATTTAAACTTTGGCATACACACACACACAGTGCATAATGAAAATGCACTTGCGATTATATTTTATCTTTGCACAATTTTAAAATAATTCCAATTTATTTACAAGAAATCATTTTTTTATATTTTACATTAAATGTAAATCAATCTAAGGATTATTATTGCCACTCAGCTGGAATTGGTGGTGGCATGGTGGTGGCAAAAACAATTTCATAAAACTTATGTCAAGTCTAATGAGAAAATATTAAGTTGTTTCAGTTAAGGAAAAGGAATTCTACATATAAGTAAAATCTTATAACAGGCATGGAATATAACATAATATATAATATCTAAACCAAAGAGCACATAAGCTGGCTTAGAGGGAGTTAAAAAAGAAAAACAAATAAATTAAGAATTAAACCAGTTAGAAGCAGCTATTAGAAGCTGAACAATCTTTGCATTATTCCGATGTTTACGACAGAATTCAAACTGATTTCAAAAGACCAAAAGTAACTCGCCTTGCAGTCATTATCATCAAGAAAAATTAGAGCTGAACACTTACATCCACACAAACACTCCCATTTACATTTTAACAAATAAAAAAAAGTTAAGAAAATGAAGACTAAAAGGATCTCTGGAATACCAATTTAAAAAGGCAGCATGCAGACAATGTTAGAACAAGAAGATTTCAGGAAAAAATTGAAATTAGGTTTTTTTTTGGTTTAATTTTGCCAATCTCTTTCCTTAAAGGCCTAAAGTACGAGTATTAGCCAAACAAGTCACGTATGTCGTAAGTAAATTCAACCTTTTTTCACATACTCGCTTAGATTTATTTTGCGTCTACTAAAAAGGTTTTCAATTAATTAGATGTTTGTATGCAGAAAGGAAAAATATATGAATGACAGTAAATTTAAAGCAACACAAAGGAAGTTAATACAACTTATTTAAAGTTCATTAACTTGGCCAAAGAAAATAAGTCGATTTAGCAAAAATATTACATGAAATTGATAAGAGAGATAATTGCGGTCGAGGTAAAAGTTGGTTTAATTGCATTTGATGTACGTACTCATTCAATTTCAATAGGATTTAGCTGCGTCAGGAAAAACTCTGAATTAGAATCCTTTATTAAGAAGAAGGGAAAAAAGTTTTTATCCCATTGAAGGCTAAGGTAACAATGCGCGAGTAATTAAAGCTTTGTCACATAGACGGTGGTAGCACAAACTTCAAAACTAACTATTGACCCCAATAAAACTTAAAATTGCCTTTACTGGCATTCATTCGCTTCAATGGAAAATACCATGTGAAGTTGTAAAAAGTATATAAACTTTTTTCTAAAGGATTCAAATAATCCTTCATTGTATTTCTTTGGCTTGAAAGCAGCAACGTGATGAAATTATCGAAACTCCCTGCAGGGCAAAACTTATTACCACCACCTGGCGAGAACATCGAGATAAGATTTACGAGAATTTTTCAGATTAAAGATGCAACAAACTGTAGAATAGTAGCCAAAAGAAACGATTAAAATGTTTACAAAAATACTTTTATTCGCTTCTCTTTAAATTATTTATTTTTAATTTTATTTATTAGTCAACTGTGTTATTTAATTTCCATTAAAATGTATGGCAAGAAGAAATTATAAAATAAATAATTTAAAAAAGAAAAAGTGTAAGTACTTAAAAAGGTAATTAAAATGTTAAAAATAAGTAAGCTTGAGCTTTAAATGAAAAAATACAATACAATACATAAAATAAAACACATGAACATTAAGAAACCGTTAAAAGCACAATGAAAAGTCGTTGCTATTTTTTCAGACACATTCTTCAACATAGTAATTATGCCTCCTTGAAATGAAACCCTTAAATCCTGCCTTACGGCACCATTTCTATAGCGTATTGTGTTTAAAATGAAATAATTATTTAATAATAATTTGCTTTTAAAGCAGCATATAAAAGTGAAATGCAATTTACTTCAAGAGAAGTCAGCCTGTCGCAACTAATCCTCTTTTACACTGTTAAGGCTTTTATATTTTTCTCCATTTGACATACAGTATGCACTTTTTCGTTGCAATTTAATTAAAAGCATCATACACGTCATCTTTTTTTATAATTCCTAGAATGAGTTTATAATACTCATAAGAACGAAAAGCCCAAAAAAAAAAAACGTAACCGAATGAAAAATATAAAATATATGATCTGAAAGCGGAAAAATTTTCAGGGGATGCAGAGTGAATTAATGAAAGATGGTTTTACTTGCCTTAAGATGTAACGGAGATAATCTTTTTTTGATTTAACTAAATATTGTGCAATCTTAAAATTAGAAAAGTTTACTTATAAGTTTCCAGATGGTCAGTCCTCCTGCGGGTGTTGGAATTTTCAAATATTTTACAGAAAACTTTGTACTGAAACCAAAGGACCAATCTAGTATCCTTACATTGCAGCATGCACCACACGTTCCATACATTTCATACCTTCCATACATATGGAAATATTACGAAAATTATCTCTGGTAGGATGGTACCCACAAAAGCCGCTATAAACCAGATCTGTCCAGATTTCACTGATAATTACTTTTCCCTTTTCTGTAGGTTCTACAAATTATTATTCGTAATTATTCTCTGTCATTAGAAATTCTACCGCTCAATCAAATGAAATGAAATGAAAAAATGGACTTTAGAATAATTAAATTTTTTATAATTAAATACAGGGTGGGCCAAAAGTCACAATGGGGTTTAAAAATTTAATAACTTTTTTGTTTATTTATTTTTTTTATTTTTTTTTTAAGATGAAATGAAAAAATGGACTTTAATGGACTTTAGAATAATTAAATTTTTTATAATTAAATATAAGGATTTGTTAGGATGTAGGAGTGTTTTCCCGCAAGATGAAAATTTTTATTTTAAAATTCTTGGACAACATTTGGAAAAAATAAATTATAATTAATTTATGATTCATTACATTCACAGCCGATTTAAGTTATCCTAAAAATTAATATTCCATTAATTCTCCTAAAAAGAGTGCTATTGAAGAGATCTTGGATAGCTTTTGATTTATCTGTTGCAGAATCCAGTATTTGAAGAAGGAATAAAATCTGTTCCATCATAGTATCGCGCGAGTCTTTGGAAGAAATTCATTACAAAATCAAAGACTTCTCTCTAATCCTTTTATTCTTAAATGACAATTTTTCCTTTTAATTGTGATCACAGCTTTTTGTAGAACAAAATATACGATAACTGGCTATAAAAAGTACTGATATAGATAATAGAAAAATAAAAATATGTTATTAAGTATTATGAATTTCTTTCGCTCTTTTTTTTACTAGTATTTGCAGTACAGTGAAATTTCCTGCACAAAGGACTACACGAGTTGCTGTACTACATACTATACAGCAAATTATTAATTTCTTATTTATCAATATATTTAATATGAATTATTGGGGCATATCAGACGTTCACTGTGCTCAATTCACTACAGCTGGCAGTGAACCTTTAAAAATTTAATAAAAAAAAATTTTAAATGTTGGTCCTTTGGCATTTCTAAAGGAAACTAAAAGTGATCTACATGAATGGGGTGTGATAAAAACAAGTGCAAATTTAAAATAATTTCAAATTGATTCCTCTGGTGTTGTATTAAAGACACAAAAAATATTACCTGAAAAATATTCAGAAATGGTAAATGGCCAACTACATATTTAATAGTATGACTGAAATATTATTAAAAAAAACACAATTTCCTTTTCAGAATAATCTGATCGTGAAGTGCAGAGATCCATTATAGAATTTTTTTTAAAATTTTTTAAAAAAAATTTTTAAAATGACTACAATTTTGGTTTGCAGTGATTAACACGAATTGAAAAAACTCTGATTCATTTCACTTCAAAATTTAATGGAAATGTACACTGAGAAAAATTAGGGAAACAGTTTTGTATGACTGGATTCGCCTTGATAATGAATTTTAAATATTTTACTTAAAGTTTTTTTTTTTTTTTTTGGGTTTCTATGACAAGGTATCGTTATTTACTTATTTACATATTACACTTATTAGTAAATTATTAGTATAATGAGAGGAGAGCTATGGCAGCGATTGACCTAAACTCGATATTTCAATTAGTTTTAAATGAAATTACAAAGGTTACAATTTTGATCATCGTACAGTCAATCCGTTGAGAAGAGTCGTTATTACTCAGAATGGTGTTTTTGACTGTGTCAATGTGGAGGCAGCTTAAAAAGAAATTATCAATGCTTACTAAGTGAAATACACAAAATGGACCTTGTTTTGGTGAGGATTATAATATGATATAGTCTTAGTCTAATTATTTTAATTTGGTCCCTTCTTGTTAGCAGTTTGTGGTCCATATTTTTAAACCGTTTGTAGGCGTTAAGTCGGGTTTAATTTTCCTGTACCATTCAGTTGTTGTGTTCCAATTGTAGTTGACTTTTGTCTTGAAAAGGTATTTTATAAAGTTTTTTACATCGTCAGAAATATGATTTGGTGTAGTTATAAGAGGGGCCTTATTGGCTCTTATTTCGGAGTGACCACGGCTAAAGATGAGTTTAAGGTCAGGTTGTCTTTCAATAATAAACTGTCTAATCATGTTTAGGCAAAATTGATCATTATTGCAGTTTGTTATGGCATTTAGTGCAGAGAGATAGAGAGATAGAGAGAGAGAGAGAGTCAGTACAGATTGAGAATCTACCCAAGCATCCTTTAACCTATTTTAAAGACTCGTGTATTGGGAAATAAGGATACCTCATAAAAGCAATTATATTATTATTATTATTATTATTGTTATTATTATTATTATTATTATTATTATTATTATTATTATTATTATTATTAATATATTATTATTATATATATATTATTATTATTGTGCTTTCATTGTGAACGGACGTGTTTCCAAGTGCGCGGAGAAAATTTAATTTTTAAATTAAAGATTAAATTAAATATTGATAAAGTATATACAAAGTGAATATAATATTGAATTCAATTTTGAATACTGAATTGAATTATAATAGATAGTTTATTTTTAT
The DNA here is from genome assembly GCA_963402855.1 of Ormia ochracea. Taxonomy (NCBI): domain Eukaryota; kingdom Metazoa; phylum Arthropoda; class Insecta; order Diptera; family Tachinidae; genus Ormia; species Ormia ochracea. Next base: position 17,580,967 of record OY727106.1, read on the forward strand.
TATTAAATTAACTAATAAAAAATGAGTAAAAACTGTGGATACCTCTCTGTTAGTGCATGTATGGTATGTGGAAAATCATTACCAGGAACAGGAGATCACATTAAGTGTCACAATTGTGGTCGTAAATACCACTACTCGCCATGCGCGACGCTATCTGAGTCCACCTACACAACCATGACCGCGGAGAAGAAACAGTCATGGAAATGTCATCTGTGTAGAGGGGATAAAGTTAGAAGTAAGTCACCAAACAACATGTACCAAGAATTAGTTCATGTAGAACAGGAAGATCTAGGAGAACAGGCGCATGCACAATGTGTAAATAACCATGTTGTGGTGAATCGAAAAAGTCCCCATTTGGAAAATAAGAATGTGTCGGAAATGAAAGAGGACACAGGCTCAACTAGCTTAGGAGATATAATCGCCAGCATAAGTAAGCTAAACAGTAATATTATAGACACAAACAAATCATTAAGAGAAGAAATGATAACGGCGTTCTCAAATTTAACGGAAAACATTAAAAACCTATCAGCGCAAGTCAATGACCTAAAAAAGATATTGAAAAAAAAGAGAACCGTATACAATTTTTGGAAGCAAAGGTCGATGAAATTTTTAATAAGGATAAAGAAAACTATAACAAAATAAGTGAAACGGAAATACGTGTACATAAACTAGAACAAAACGCCCTAAAAAGAAACATTGAAATTACAAACGTACCAAATGATGAAATGAGTGCCAGTGAAATAATAAAAAAAATTTCATCATTAATGGAAATCTCATTAGAGAATTTTGATATATATAAAGCGTACAAAGTAAAAAAGGGTCATAAAATCATAGTAGAGTTTTCTAATTTAAATAAAAAACTAGAACTAATGGGAAAAATTAAAGGAAAAAAAATTGATTCGAATATGATGACCGTAGTAAAAAAAAACTCATCAATAAATGACAAAAAAAAACACTACATATATGTCAATGATGAGCTTTCTAGTTTCAACCGACAACTATTTTGGAAAGCCAAAAATAAAGCAAGAGAGAATGATTGGAAATTTGTATGGTTTCGAAATGGAAACCTTTATGTACGCAAAAATGAAAACTCAAAAACTCAAGTTATAAAGAATGATGAAGATATGCAATTACTACAATAATTTTTTAATTAATAAACTTTAAAAATATTTTTTTTGCAAAATATGGATGTGGAAAGACAAAAATTAAAAAACTTTAGTGAAATAAACAAAAAAATTTTAAGTTATCCATTAACATTTATTTTCATGAATATAAGATCATTGAGGAAAAATTTTCCAAAATTTTTAGTTGATATACATAAAGTTTTGGAAAGAATAAAAGTTATAATATTAGTTGAAACAAGCATTACTGATGAAGAGATCACGTTATATGAAATAAAAGGCTTTAAATCTATTTTCTTTAATAGAAAAGACAAACATGGCAACCACCAATCAGGAGGTGGAATAGCAATTTATATAAAAGAGAATATAGCTTTTGCTGATATCTCTTCAAGTAATACTAATTTCGAGTCAGCAAAAATAAATATTAATATAGAAGACATAAACGTGACTCTCTTAGCAATATATCGACCCCCTTCTCAAAACGTTAATAATTTTATAGAAGAAATTGATCACACAATAAAAAAAACAAAAAATAAAAAGGAGATGATTATTGTTGGCGACATGAACATTGACATAAATAAGCAAAATATCACAACAACTAAATACATGGAAATGCTCTCATCAAACGGTTTTGAATGCTTAGTTAATGAAAGCACAAGAGAGAATGTCAGTACGCAAACAGTTACGTGTATCGATCATATTTTTATAAGAAGTAATAAAAAACGTCGAGTAGATACCACAGCGTTTATAATAACAACTACAACTTCGGATCACTACTCACTCTTCTGCAGTATAAATAAAGAAATTGATCAGGGAAGGGAAAAAAGTACAAAGCAGTGCGCCAGTAAAATAGTTACCAAAGAAGTAAATAAAAAGATAAGAGAAATAAATTGGAAAGATTTCATACATCAAAATAGTAATGATTTATACAACAAATTAATCGAAACTTTTACCAATATATATAATAACTCAACTAAAACAATAAAAAATAAGAAAGCAAGATCTAATAACCCATGGATAAGTGAGGAAATAATTGAAAATTGTAATGTAAGGGATAAACTTTTTAAAAAATGGAAACATAATCCAAACAACAAAAACTTTGAAAATCAATATAAACAATATAGAAATTATCTAAATAAGAAAATATATAATGTGAAAAATAATTATTATAGAAATAAGTTTATTGAAAACAGACATAACATTCGGGTAACATGGAAACTGGTAAATGAAATTGTAGGCAAAAAGAATAGTAACATAGACAGTGTGATTTTGCAAAACTTTAAAAACATAAATATAGAAGATATTGTAAAAAATTTCGCAATAAACTTTAAAGATAATGTCAATAAAATTATTCATAATTGTAATATAAAAACTCTAAATGGAAATAGGGAAAAAGTAAAAAATTCGATATACTTATATCCTACTAATGAGGAAGAGATATTCCATATGTTAAGCAGTTTAAACGATAAAAAAGGCCCTGGGTATGATGGAATTAGACCAAAAGACTTAAAGAATAACGCGCTTGTAATGGCACCAGTTATATCCGCTTTGATTAACTTAAGTCTGGAAAGCAGCATTGTGCCGCAACAATTAAAAACATCAATTGTACGCCCAGTATATAAACAAGGAGTAAAATCGGAATACAATAATTATAGACCAATTTCTCTCTTGCCGGCCATTGAAAAAGTCATGGAAGAAGTTGTTGTAAAAAGATTGAAGGAATATATAGAAAAGTACAAAATAATAAATAAAAATCAATTCGGGTTTCAAAAAAGAAAAAATATCAATAAATTGTTAGGAAACTTCGCAAATCACATAAATGAGTCCATAAGCAATAAGTTACATTGTCTAGTGATCTTTATAGACTTTAGAAAAGCATTTGATACATTGTCGCACGAAAAACTAATAGCGGCAATGGAAAGAATAGGTGTCAGAGGCAAATGCATTCAATGGTTCGAAAGTTATTTAAATGTCAGAACATACAGAGTCAAGATAGACAACAGCATTGGTGAAGAAAACACATTAGAGTACGGAGTACCGCAAGGATCAAAACTGGGCCCAATACTGTATATAATGTTTACAAATGACTTATTAAAAATCTTATCAAATTGTCAACCTTTTGCTTATGCAGACGATACTGCGCTTGTAGTCACACACAAAGATTTAAATATGGCAACTCAGATGATGCAAACGCAACTGGATACCGTAGCGAAATGGTGCCACGATAATGGGTTAATCATTAATGCATCTAAGACCAAGATTATGCATATAAAACCACCGCATATAATTCACACA